>JABSTR010000135.1:0-54590 GCA_013339765.2 Haemaphysalis longicornis
GCTTAAATCAAAGTAGACTACATCAAGTTGACCTCTCCCTTGCACAGCTTCCCGAAGCATGCAGCATGAAGTTGACGAGATTGGTAGTGGTCGATCGGCCCGCGAAAAACCATGCTGTTCAGGTATTATTGTGGTATTTATACTGAATGTGAGTAGTTTATGCAGTATTGACTCAAACAATTTAGAAGCAGCACAGAGAATAGATATCGGTCGGTAGTTCGTGGGGTCCAATTTTTAACCTGTCTTAAATACAGGAACAACCCTTGCATTCTTCTAACGAGCGGGGAACTTGCCAGACTTGAGAGAAGTTTGAAATATACACGTCAATACTGGAACTAGGATATCACCAAACGCTTTCAGTACGGCAGAAGGAATGCCGTCAGGGCCGCATGAAAATGACGATTTCAATTGTTTCAGAGCTTTCAAAACGAGACTTTCCGAAACCAACACTTCTGGTTTTTACAGTACCTAGAGATTGTGGAGGGGAGCAAGCTGCACTGTTGTTGCCATAAGTGGAACGGAATTGTCGCGCAAAGGCATTGGCAACGTCCGATATGCTCTCTCCTCGTTCATCGATGAGGTTAATGTTCCCAGGTGAATTTTTACATGTTTGAGAACGGACGTGGCCCCAGAAAGCTTTTGCATTGCGTTTTGCATCAGCCTCAACCGCAGCAATGTAATTCGACCTATCGGGCGCCTAACCAGACATTTACAAAGAGATCTGAGTGTGACGAAGCTCGATTAATTAATAATAATAATAATAATAATAATAATAATAATAATAACTAATAATAGTAATAATAATAATAGGAGTAACACTTACGGACAGGAAATGACCTTCCTGCACCAGGGAACAAACTCGAGTAGATGATATCATAGTTTAAGTAAAGAACAAGAAATGGACTTGAGCTGGCCATGTAGTGGGACGAACCGACAACCGGTGGACAATTAGGGTAACAGAGTGGTTACCGAGAGATGAGAGATGGATCTAGAGGAAGAAGAGGAAGGCCAATAACACGATGGAGGGATGAAACTGAGAAATGGGGTGGCTAACAGTGGGCTCGAGCGGCACAGGACAGGAGCGGTTGGAAGTCAATGGGAGAGCCCTTCGCCCTGCCGTTGCCTGAGCATGATGATGATGATGATGATAACGACCACGACGACGACGACCATGATGATGATGATGATGATGATGATGATGCCATCTCTTCCAATATTACAAAGCAGACATTTGTTCACTTGTACTTTTCTTCATACAGAGAAAATGTTCGCGCGCTTTTACTTTCTCCATTTCTTTTTGTTTCTAGCTGTTCTTGCTGTTGTTTCTTTGTTGCTTCTTTGTCGTTTAAAAGTTGAACAAACTTTTACAGCTGTCGATTGTTGCTTGCTTACTTTCGATCGATGTCCGAAAAATTTCTCGATAACGGTGAAGCAGTTTCAGCTGACTGGACAACTCTAAAGGATGTCGTCAGTGCCATGCGGCAAAAAGCATTTCGCACATACATTGTAGCTTACCTGCGCGTGATTCCCGCAACGACACAAGTTCTTCTTCTAACAAAACTTTCGGCTGGTTCGATGGGAAAAAGTCAGGTCTAAGCGATACTCGAAATACGAAGATCTATACATAACGTCGAACAGTGCGTTCGATGTGCACGTTGCGTTCGAACTACTGTTCCGTTCCCTCGGGAGCACCCTCGGGAGCTACACCCTTCGCATCTGCCAACTTAATCGCATTTAATCTCAAAATGCCGGTTGAAAGTGCATAGCCACTATCCCACTCCGCGTGACGTATACCTCAGAGGCTAATTTTCTATTTGCAAGGCTTGCCACGTAAAGCGCGTCGTGTGTTGCTCGCGCTTGCCAAGAGTTCTTTCTGGTTGCACCAGCGCCACGGGTACTTGTCACCAGCATTCACGTGACCGCCTGCTTCGTGCTTGCCATGTTCCAGGGCATATTCCATGCATTTCAGCTTAAAGGCTACCGTATCGCTGTTCCATTTCCACAACTCGGCCGAGCAAGTGGACGAGCAGCAGTCAACACACACACACAGTCCGGTGATGTAGGCCTCACAGACAAATACGCGACGCGCACGCCAGAAACAAACAGCCGCGCCGCGCGAGAACTACAGTTGCAACAGCGGTGCACAAACAACAAAGAAGCAGTCAACACCACGTACGCTGCTCGCTGCCGCAAACGAGGGATAGAGAACTCATGGCATGGCAGTGCCGGCACGAAGCCTTATCTAAGAAGTTCACGCTACCTATGGAGATCGCGGGTGGCGGCTCAACACGGTTGTGTAGGCAGGCGCTTTAAAAAGGAAGGTGCGGATAATACATGGACAACTTTTTTTTCACAATTATTGCGGCCCATACACGGGTGAGGCCCTTACTCGAGATTGTAGGGTAGTTTGTCTTACAACCTGAGTCTGTGTATTTATGAATTGCGTCGGCCCGCTACTAAAAGCTTTGCTGAGGGCCCAGATGTGTGTGACACCAGTGCTTTCTCTGTATAAATGCGTGAAATAAACTAAGCAAAATTGAAAAATTGAAAGATTGTTCTTGGTTTCTGTCCTAAACAACTTTAGTGGAGCATGCTATAGCAGCCCCGATCAACCAACCCCACGTTACAAGTCGCATGCGGATTTGGTCTCGGCCACAAATCGATTGTCACTACCAGGTGCACTACCTTTATTCTAAAGCAATGAAGCATTGTGTACACCCAGCAGCGGCTTTAGTGGCTTTAAAACAGCTGCGCTGGACATCCATTTTCGCAGGTCGGGATGGCGTCTAAACTAAGGCGAAAGCATTAAAAAGCACATTGAGCAGAAAAGCAGCCATATGGCGTCTGAAGCAATTAAACAGCCCCTAAAATGGCCGACTGCGCAAAGAGAATAAAATTGAAGTAGCTCAGTTAAAAATTAAAAAAAAATTATTTGGGAATATGTAAAAATTGAACCTGGGCCTTCCGCATGCGACTCGCACCCGCAAACGGGACACCACTACGGATTCATGGCCCTAGCCAACTCAAGGTGGACCTGGTGTCTGCGTTGTGACCTTGCGCAGCTCGACGTACAGTGAGTTTGTCATGGTTTGGTACGTTCTTAGGCGTAACGTTAGGGTCACCTAAAGTCAAGGCTGACTATACGCATCATACCACTCATCAAGGGAATTGGCCAGTGACGATCACAACAACCGTCAGATGAACACAGCGGTATCCCCAATACTATCGCAATAAAAAAAGTACTGGCTGCAACATCATAATTTCTGCCACAATTCGCAAATAATCGATCTAGCGGATTGGCCCATGACGATGACCGCTTACGGCGGAAGGGCTGTTTAACCAACGCCCATTTTGCTGCGACGTTTTCGGAACAATAAAAGTTGTACTCCTCCTACTCCTCCTCAGTAAACCAACCTGATGGAGCCTACTGCGGCGTTCAAATGAACTATAATGCTTTCGTATTCACAACTAATAGGAAAGGCTTAAAGCATGGACTATCTTTTCGAGATAATCTACATCTGAATGAAAGACAGATTTCGCGCAATAGTTGGATTTGGCGCAAAGAATATTTTGGCCTCCGACGACGGCGACACGAAAGAGCGTGGCGAAAGTAACACAACTTTGCTGTAAAAGGTCACCCATTGTACGAATATCTTATTTTAGCAACGTAGGCCCAGGTTTGCGTCCTCGACACCACGGTAATCCTTCTTGGTGTAAAGACGACGTTTTAGGCAATGAACGTAACTGATAGGAGCTTCCCCGTAGATCAACGGCGTTCGTCCAGCGCCGAGAATCCGTTTCCGTCCTTAGGATAATTCCCTGGGGTGCGTTTTTCCCCCTTTTCTTTTCTCAAAAATTGCGCTCGAAGAAGTGGGAGCTGTTTCCAACTGAGCTCGGGGACAGGGGCACCCCTCAGGGGTCTGTCCTGTCGCCTCTGCTGTTCAACCTGGCACTCCTTCCCCTACCCTCGTTACTCGAGCGAATAGACGGTGTGAGCCACGCATTATACGCCGATGACATCACGGTGTGGACCAACCGCGCGGGCTCTGACGCCTGGATGGCAGGAATGCTGCAGAGAGCGGCGGAGACTGTCCACGGATACGCCAAGTCTGCGGCCTGAGCTGCGCCCCGCAGAAGTCAGAACTGCTCATCGTCCAACCGGGCAGGCCAAAGAAGCAAGCACCCCCGAGCGTAACTGTAACCATCGACGGCACGCAAATCATACCGACTGAACAGATTCGGATCCTGGGCCTGTTACTCAGGTGAAACGGAAAAGCCTCGGCCGCCGTCACCAAGATCAAGCACTCGACTGAACACATCGCAAGCATGATACGTAGAGTTGCGAACCGCAACTACGGACTGAAAGAAGAGAAGACGCCCTGCGACTAGTGCAGGCGTTCGTCGTGTCCCGCGTAACCTACTCCGCCCCTTACCTCCGGCTAACGAAGGCGGACAGGGAAGCGCTGGACACGGCGATGCGTAAGGCCACCAAGATAGCCATAGGTCTGCCAATGTACTCGTCAACGAAAAGATTGATGGACATGGGCACCCTCAACACAACGGACGAACTCATCGAAGCACACTTGTCCAACCAGAGAGTTCGTCTGAGCAGGACAGAACACGGAAGAGCCGTCCTACACAAGATAGGATGGCAGGTTGAACCACAGACGGAAGAGGCACCACTCCTTCAGGGATGGCGTGACTCCATCACAACCAAACCGTTACCGCGCAACATGACAGTGGAACGGCATGAAGGCAGGCGGACGGCGCGGGCCAAAGCCCTGGCCCGGAACCTGGAGGAGGACCCCCAGGTCCGGTACGTGAACGCCTCACTCCCAAAACACGCAACAAAGGCCGTGGTGGCCGTAACGGACATCGACGAGCTGAAGACCTGCGCGTCGGTGAAGACTACGGACCTGACCGTGGCAGAAGAGGTAGCCATAGCGCTGGCCCTAGCCATGCCGGAGGTCAGCATGGTGGTTACCGACTCCAAGAAAGCGTACGCAATCTATCGGAAGGGGATCGTCTCCTCTGCGGCAGCAACTACACTCGAGAAACATCCCACAACACCGGTACGAGTCACCGAGCTCGTGTGGGTTCCGGTTCACTCGCTCGTGGAAGGCAACGTCACCGCCGACCACTATGCCCGAGAACTAGCCATCCGGGCCGAGGAAGAGCAACCGCACCCCGTCACGAGCTATAAGGAGATCGTCCGCCTATACAAAGAAAATAGAACGAGGCTTCCGAAGCCACACAAGCAACTAAGCAGACGGCAGCAGACGATATTGCGCCGCTTACAGGCAGGGTGGCTCGCACACCCGGCGCTTCTGCACAAAATGTACCCTGCAGAACACGACAACACATATCCGTTCTCCCGGGGAAACGGCACTCTCGCGCACATTATTGCGGAGTGCAAAAAACTCAAGACACCTCTCTACACCCTTCCCCCTTCCCCCAATTCTAACCCGCTCGAGCGATGGGAAACTTTACTGTCCAGCTCTGACCTCGCCATTCAGCAACAGCTGGTGGCTCTAGGAGAAGAATTATTGGACACATATGGGTCCCGCGAATAGGGAACCACCCCATCTGGTGCCTGCGGGCACCATTCTTTATTTGAAGCTCAGTAAAAGTTGTTCACTCACTCACTCACCACGAAAGCATATAACCCGCCTGTTTAAACGAAGTCTTTTCTCACCAGTTAGCGCAAAAAAAAAAAGCAAAGCCGTTCCACTCAACGTGAAAGCTGTCGGAAGTGTAGAGCAGTGATTCGCCATAATGGGCTGTAGCGCCGTCATCCGCTCACTGCTACCACCAAATGCAATTCAAATTTCCCGCCTTCGCAGTGCTCGCACGTCCCCTGCCTGAAACAGCGCCAGCGCGAGTTCGTTTTTTAAAGACGATAGTCTTTCTTGGGCTACTTAAACCCAGAAATTTTGGTCTGTCTGTCTGTCTGTCGTGGTTATTTTATTCTATAGCCCTTTACCTTTGTCTGTCTGTCTGTCTGTCTGTGACTCGATTCAGCCACCCGGCCGAAGTAAAATTGATATTGCGCAATAGTCTTATACACTCACAGCCAAACGTAAACGTCTAAGCCCGGTTTATATGTTCATACTTGTCAACTTTGTTGAACAAGAACAAGACATTACGTAAATATAAGACAGGAAATTAGTACACAAGGGATATTTACAATGTTCCTTTACAAAAAATTCATGGATGCTTGGTTTTTCGATAGCAAATGATATTCTACATCTACTGCAGAAAACCGCCGCCTGCTGTTGCCCACGCCACCTCCTGGCGGCATATAAAAAATCTCGCGGCAACAGCAACGAAAGGTTCCACTAGCTAGGTTCCACGTTCTGCTTGGAACGCACGTGGAGCACGGCCACGCGGTTCTGTAAACCTTGTATTCGGCCGCCTCCATTCACGCGCGTCTCCGACGTACTGCAGCGCTGGCATCGAGGAACCAGTGTAGCAGTGGAACGCGGTAAATTCAAATCGCCTTGAGCAAGCCTTGTCGCCTTGTGCGCTCGTCCTTGTCGTTTCCTTCTTCGTCCTTGTTTGTTTTCGCGCAATCGGTACCATGGGTACAGGAACAGCATGAGAGGTGAGCGGGAAAGCAAAGGGGGGCATTCCTTTGGCAAATAACTACAAGGACTATCGTCTTTTGACGACATTTGCAACAAAAGGAGCAGATACGCCGCCAATTTTTTTTTTCTGTGCTTGCTTTTCTTCCCGCACGTGCCGACGTTACACTGCCACTTTTTTAAATGCGAATGCATTTATTAGCCGGGGGTTGTCTTGCTCCGTTGGCCGGCGTGCGCCTGCATTCCTCCAGCGCGAGCGCACGTGAGCGCGCGCCTCGTAGTTCTGCCTTCGTCGTCGTCGTCGTCGTAAATGCGAATGCATTTCTTAGTCGGGGGTTCACACAATGCAACGTGAGCATTACGCCTCTCCCTGGCGGTGACGTCACTGCAGTTGCTTCCACGTCATCATCATCGGTTGAAGAAGAAGAAGAAGACAAGTCTGCGAAGTGAAGAGCGCGTAATGCCGAACGCGTTACGCGCTCGGGAACATCAAGGAGGAGTCTAGTCGTTTGAACGCGCTTCGGGTTCTTTGGAACGAGTTTGGAAGAGGAGGTGATGAGAACGGTGACGCCATCATCGCGATCTGTGACGACAACCCTCGTCTGGCGCCGTTCAGGTCGTACCTGTTGTGTGCCTCGTTGCCGCGAGTCTCTGGTCAACGGGTGAGAAAAAACGTGCCCCACTACCATTCACGGGGAGTTGCATTGATCTGGTCTTTACGCGAAACTGTGGACGCGCGTATGCTTCTCAAGACCCTTTGACCGTTGCACTTTAGCATATACAAGGCAGTGATTGTGGCCGTCAGGTACAAACGATAACACAAACAGGTGCGATGAATAAATAGATTACGTTCACCTCTCTCGTCATTAATTACGCCATTACTCCAAATCGGTGCACCCAATGCATTCGCATTTCTGCACGATTCCCTTCGGGGAGGTGTGGGGGAATTTTTTTCCACTTACCACCGTAAGTACCAACCCTATGAGCGTTCTTAAATAAATGAACGCGGGTGCAGCCGGTTAATTATATATTTTGCCTCAAATGTGCCTGAAATTTTCTTTGCGCTAAATAACGAGGAGATGTATGATAAGCGCCAGCGGTTCACGAGTTTCGAACGCTTGTGACTATTAAAACCGCTTGGTTTTCGAAGCCTCTGCGGGACGCCCTACGACGGCACGCCAGGCTCTACTTGGGTCCGTTATCTCGCTGCGCCGCCTGATTCCGGCAGTCGCTTCACATCGAGCGTTAGAGTAAGCGACGACAAGGCGAGCCCCTAAAGTGCTTCCGCGGCTCGGACTTGAGCTGCAGAATAAAGTTTGATCTCTGTCTCCTAAAGTGCACTTAAAAACTGCTCCTGTGCGGAGTGCATGGGAGCAGCTAACCAGCGAAACTGTAATGCGCGTCCGGTGTTTACGCGCGTGTTACTCTTTAAATGGTCCATCAGTCTTTCAGTATACGTTGAGTGGTTGTAGTATATCCTTTTGTGCCCGTTTCTGCTCGCAGCGTCGCTGATCGTAGGCTGCCTGCTCCTCGGAAGTACTATGCCGCGTAGCCTTTCCATTTGGAAACAACGTGCGGCCGGTGTTAGCCATTGCCACGTTGAGGCTGCCGCACCCGTACCAGTCGTTATCGTTCCATGTATGCTTCACGCAGGAGCTCGCCGCGCGCCCGCTCTGCTACGAACGAGATAAACTTAGCCACTCTAGCTCACCTTAGGACTTTTTTTCAACGTAGTATTTTTCACGCATGCCTGGCGTGTAGGGAAGAAAGTTTTCTACGCATACAGGACCACTTCCGCCTAGCCAATTTATACAAAGCTTAGCTTTAAAGCCGGTTTCAGCGTCGAGCTTTCTTGCTCCCGGTAGCGAAGCAGATGCCTTAATTATACAATGCCACGCAGCTGAATGTTCTCTACAAGCAAAGGGTCGGACGTGATGTCTCCGCAGCCCACGTTGTTACAGATATTAGGGAGTTTTAGCATAGCGGCTAGCGGAGGCTCACGCTACGGCGGCGGGTTAGCGGGACCCGACTGCGCATGCGCACGCAGGGAGTGCAAGGAGGTCGCCCCTCAGCGGAGCGAATGAGCGGGCATGGCAAAGGCCAGCCCGCGGAACTAATCCACCCTACCGTAACGAATTTGCACCTGCTCAGTCGGGCCCCGCTACCCGCCACCGTAGCATTAGCGGGCGGTACCTGCTATGCTAAAACTCTCTGTTGCCGCTTGCGCAACGCCGCCGGCGCGCGTTTGTACAAATACGGGAAGCGAATCGGGCCGTAACAGCTGCAAACTCAAACCAAACTCCTCACTATTGCACGTTACCAAACTCCTGTTGCGTTTATTTTAGCTCTCTCAAAAGTTTCACAAGACAGAATAAAAAAGGGTACGCTTCAAGTTTGTGTACAAAAAGTTATACAAGACTAGGTGCGCAAAGCCGCCAGGGTGTCGGTCTTCGCCTCTTCTTTTTCTGGTGACCGTTTTTTGTCACACAACCTTGTCCTCCTGGCAACAATGACAGCTGGTATTCGTCGAACGGGAGTTGTCTCCACTCGCTTGGGGTCTCGTGTTCCTCTGCAGGTTGCAAAAAAAAGAAAAAAAAAAGCAAGCAGAGGCAGCGGGATTTGTGTGAGCCGCGTGTTCAGCAGTACCACTCGGTAGCTGACTGGCAGGATTTCACCAAGAACAGCACCAACAGGCTGAGCAGCATCAGCCCGATGGCCCCCGCCATCATGTAGAACATCTTCTCCTGGCGGCCGACCAGTCTGTCCATCTCGTAGCAGACTTCGTTCAACTGTCGGAAAACAGTGGCGAAATGGTGAGATGAGCACGAGGATGAATAAGTGTTTGTTGAAGTTAGGAATGCAATGAACAACCATTCGACCTAAGCAATCTGTATTTGCACGCATGCAATAAAGTTTCGCGAGCTCATGGCAGAGACGATCGCGATGAAACAGAACGAATACCCCTCCCCGGACGCGCCGGTCGAAGCATTAAAGGCTAAAACATTCACTGCTTGCGTAACACAGCACTATCCAACGGAATTCGAAATAGAGCTTACAAACTCGGACAAGAAAGACAACACGCTGTGCTGGCTAGCAACTTGGCGTTTATTCCACGGGCTGCGAAATATATCAAAGGAATAGCAGGACGAGAGGCGAGAAAGAACCAAGTTATGCAAACGTAAATACGCAATATCGAAATAAAAAGAAACTATGCACGTGGTGATGACCACGTGGCGCGGTTACGCTGGGAGCACTTGATACAACATAAAAATCGCACACGTGGAAAGATCACGGGGGGGAGAAGCAAGGGGATAAAATGCCAGTCCTTTGGCAAAGGGCTGCGCGAGCGTGAAATACACGAACTGTACATAATTCACAAGGCAGGAAACAATCGTGTAATCATGCCGTCTGTAGGTTTACGAAGTAAGCAGATTTTTTACCTGATTTCTTGACAACACAAGCCCGCGCTTGCCTGTGATGGGCCCCCGCCCCCCGTGATTTTTGCCGCGTGTTTGGTTTTTATGTCGTATCAAGTGCGCACCGCGTGTTCACTCACACGTTTTTTTTTTTATCTTTGCATTGCGTATCTGCTTTTGCATGTCACGTTTACTTCTCGCCTCTCCTGCCCCTCTTGCTTTGGCGTATTTTTCAGCCCGCAGAAAAGACCTTCAGTGGCTCGTCAGCACCGTGGGTGTTTTCTTGTCTCGTTTGTTAGCGCTGTTTTGAATTCCGTTGAATATGAACCAACTAGCCAGATAACAGTCTTAATAAAACTATCCTAGCCTTCGTCCGTGTCCGTAAAACAAAAATACTCATCTATAATTCTACCGCTTCTGTAAAAGAGTTGACAGTCGGGCTAGTTGTATATGGTTCATCTTGAAAACGGCAGCGCGCAATTCCACAGGGAATTGCTAGTGCGAGCAATTCAAGCGTTATACAATGTAAGAAAAGCGCAAACATGCGACACACCACCCAGAAGGGTTAACGAATGCTACGACTCACCTGCTAACATGATATCGGGAGTTATCGTCCGCTAACTATAGTTACACAAAAATACATGGAACAAAATTGGTGTCGGAGGATGTGCAAAAACGAGCAATACCAGTTTGTGATCATTAGGACCACAACAACAATGGCAGATCTTTTTTTTTTCTTTAGAACTATCTAGGATCTCCAAAGAATTTATTGCTAGTCAGCGGAAATTCTAAAAATGGGCATTTCCACCAATGGATACCAGTAAGCCAAACCTTGATGTGACAAATTCAAATTAAATTTTGAAAGAGACATCAGCAGTTTCACGAGTAAAAGTGCCGTAACGTTAGCTCGTCGGCAATCATGAGCACGCCCCTGGCAAATTTCTCTTTTTGTGTCTAATCTGACCGATTGACTCATAAAAAGCAGAAACTCGAACACCGCGCAGCGGTAGACTTTTGTAGCAAAACAAAATGTGCAACCGTGGTTCATTGCTCTTGCTACTGAAGGCCCTCGCTGTAGGTAATATGCCCTTGCTTAGTCGCAGAAATCGCTGCAGCAGTAACTGCGCTCCTCACACTAATACTTGTTGGTCATCATCGGCTCTGACGAAGTCCTGTAACCCAAGTCTGGGAGCGGCAAACTTAACATTTACAAGATTTTCCAATAAATTTTATCATGAGCTCCTTACGTGGACATTTCAATCTCAACACCTGCGGAGCCCATGGAAACGGTTTACCCTTTTTTTCCATTTCACACCTGTCGAGGCGAAAGCGGTCATTTTCAGAGATATCGGCAGACAGACTACGAGCGTGCACAACGCCTGGAAAGAAGCTCCTGAACGCGTCGCATTCTGCAGCTAGCCTTAATGTCCAATCAAGTGGCTGCGACTTGGCTGTCAGCCGTACGACTATGGCGATGCTTTCAAAGCTTCAACTGCGCCAACGGCCTGGGCAATTGTCAAGCAGACAACCAGCTTTCCAGGCTGAATTATTCAGTTCGGCGTCCCAAGATCGCGAGACACATTTTTTGTGTAACCCGTAACAGACCGGGAGGCTCTCACAATATTAAGCATTTAGATCAATTTTCCTTCACACCTACTAACTACATTCGTCAATGTTTACTACAAATATGCAACGAGGGTGCACTCCATCTGTTCCCTCATGCATAAAGAAAAATAACTGCACGAGAAAACGGTGTTCTCATCTGTTATCACTCCTCCAAAAACAACAGTTCAATCCTATGGATGTCGATGGCCTCGCTCTATATCAAAACGTTTTCCTGCGATGCCCTACTTTCTTCTTAGATCTATCCAGTCATACTTTTCCACCGGTAAAATTTCCCCCTTTAACGCTGTTTCCTTCAACCGATAAAATAACGTTCTTTTAAAACTTCGCCTTTTTTTTATTAGAAATGAGTTTCCCCTCTTGACGACTCCGGCTCGAACATCAGAGGGCTCCTGCGACGAATGCCGGAATCAGCACATGACGGGAGCCCAAGCATTGGCGATCGTGCAGCTTTCGCTTAGATGGGGGCATTTTTAAAAGCCACTGAACGGCTTAGTGGTATTCCCTAACTTTGCTACACAGAAGAGTTCTTCTGAGCATCATCTAACTTTATTACGAGCACGATTACTGTTTTGTTTTGTTTTTTTTTTTTTCATTTCTGTAGAGGTACTCTGCGCCGATGTTACCCATGTAATTTTGATGTGACCGAGGAAGCCGGTAGGGGAGTAGACTCGGAGTAGAATTGTGCCATTTGTGGGTGAAAGGCGGCGGATAATAGGATGGAACACAGGAGATCGCCTATTAGGCTGACCTGCGGCTAAGGCGAAGTAGCGGAACGCTTTACGGAGACCGCCTTCAAAACCAACGTGCGTGGAATAAAGAAAACAAACGAAACCTCTGCTGATTACAAGAAAGCACGTACGAAAGCAGCATCCGGAAAGAAACGATGAAACGCCTGTGTAGTTGTATCACGGATTCACTCCTGTCTCCTCTGTTCCCCATTGTTCTGATGTTTGCTTCACATACACTAGCCGCCTATTACTGTTTCACTGCTGTCGTGATGACTAAATGCCACCACTACGTAAGTCATGTACTGATCCAACTTTTTTTTTAACTTGCGTTTGAATTGATATTTAAAGCAGTGACAGCAATGTCCGGGAACATGGCTGACAGAAATGCGCAGCGCGTTTTTTTATTTATAGAATGCATGGGGTTCGTGTAGTGTACTGGTGCACAGCGCCTGTTTACGTTTACACGCGGTTTAAAACGGCGTGTTCGGGCTGTTTTGTGTAAGCGCTCATTTGGTGTAAGCGTTCATTGCAGATATTCGCTTCAGATATAGAGGATTTCGACTTATAGACTTCTTTTAAACTTTTTAATGCTTTAGGCTAGAAAACTGACCCTTTGAATAGGCGAAATTATCTTACGTTTATGCTATATTTATGCACGACTGTCTGGCTACAATCTCCTCGCGTATCACTTTGATTTCTGCGTATACTTGCTTTCTCTTTCATTTCTGCATATACTTGCTCACCCGGCCGCGTGGCCTCTGTAGATGGCTTCTTTGCTTTTCGCCTGTTGTAGTTTTGTCATTTATAAAACACCGCCTAATCGAAGTAGGTTGTAAACGTTGCCCTGACATCCACTCCTTTATTTATCGCCGATAACACGCACACAACAACGCACTACCCACAGTGAGAGTATAATAGTTCCAGCTGTCAAATATGCGCATTGCTGGCAAATATTTACCGAGATTACAATTCCAAGTCGAGATAGGGAAGTTTTTGCTAGGGAGGGAGAAGGTTATAGGGGGTGTTTCTTTTTTCTGACAGTAATAGTCCCAGAGCATAGAATACAATACAATCTAAATATACACCTCACAGCCGTACCAATGAAAGGCAGTTTTGGTTGAAAGTTCTATGATTAGGAATACGTGCGGGTTAAGCTATTAACGTAACTAGGATCCCCCTAAAAGCAGAACAATTTTTTTTTTCAGATATCAGCACTACGCACTGAAATCACGTAACATGCAACGAAAATAACGATTTCTTAAGTGAGCCAAACACTGGCTCTAAGCCAGACAACCCCGTTAGAGTAAAAGCAGAATATAAGCACGTTGTTGCGTACGATCTAAAGGCTTTTGTTCCTGGCCACCTTTGTTCCCTCTTTCCCGGCTTGAACCAAAACTGCCCCCCTTCCCCGTTTGAATCTGTCAATAAGTACAAAAGGCATGTCGTCGTTCAAATGGCCAAGCACGTGTCACCAAAACAGGCCTAACAGCATGCGAGGTTCTGCAAAAAAAAAAAATGTCGTAATCTAACCCACATTTTTTTTTTCTAACCTTGGTTTGGAGCTCTCCCATGACGTCCTGCATGATCTCCAGCTGCGTGGAAGTGCCAGGAGACGAGGTCTTCGGTGGGCAGAAGGACTGGTACGACTTCTCCTTGCCTGGCGTCAGCTGGCGCATTCCGATGGCTCCAGAACGCGATGGGGCCTCCTTCAGGTCCGAGGCCACTTTTAAACCTGCTCCAGCACCTCCTGAGTTGGCCAAATTCACACAGCGGAGCCTGCGTGGGGCGCGAAGTTTCGTCAGCGTGGCTTAGGAAGTTCGCCCACTTCGATTTTTGGCACGCGTCATGTTACGTTAAAGGCAAATCCTAAGGGAATGGCCAAATGAAATCACACCGGGGTCTATTCACTCTCCCAAATTCAACTCTGCGTAGCACGAAAAGTCTTCGTATCTTGACGCTGCTGTAGGCATAGTCACCGGAGCGGGAAATCGCACCCACCATTTAGTAAAGAACAAATCGTAGCCCCTAAAGTCCGCGAAGTGTATTTTAGAAAAGAAGACATAATGGTAGCAACGGGTAACTGGGGAAAATAACAAAGGTTCAAGGTGTGTAATCATATGGGGAAATTTGCGTTGACCCTCTCGTAGTCAGCAACATGTTCTGTTCTTACACCTCAGGCGCTCGTGGCAGAAGATGGCGATGTGCTAAAAATAGTGAAAAGGTTCAGAGAAAACAAAATCCCTGCGCTTTTGTAATAAAGGACGAAATGAAAAATGCTTTTATTTTTAGCACATTCCCACCATCCTAAAGAAACTGAAAACAGTGTGGTAACAGCGATGTGTTTGGTAATTTTACTGTTTAACGTTGTTTTGGTAAAAAAACAAGAAGATATCTTCGTCGCTTTACTAAGATTGCACTTGAGTTTCAGGTTCGGACCACGGGTCACAAGGGGTACATACAAGCTCGGACGTAGCCCAATTAGCACCGAGATAGGATCAAGCGGCACAACCCCAACAAGGATGGCTGGAAACTCTCGCCTTCTGCAGCCCTTCTCACTTTTTAGTTACTTAATTATGTTGGCTGGCCAGCACCTTAGCGAACCAAGTAATTGATCACCTCTTGAAGGTGGAGTTCAAAATAGTACTGCTTGTATCTACGTCACTTAACGTATATGCAAGATGGATGATCTTGATTACATCGCTATCATTTTAGGTAGGTACAGTCATAGACAAATGGAGCACGATCACGAAAATATGAACCAGAACGCACAAATAGCGTGATTTTTTCCATTCCCGTCAAACTGACGCGTGCAATAATTGCAGTAACACCACGAGGACGCGGGTTCGATTCCCGGCCGCGGCGGCCGCTTTTCTGACGGAGGCGAAAAGCAAAAGCGCCCGTGTGCACGACATTTCGGAACACGTTAAAGATCCCCAGGTGGTCACAATTAATCCGGAGCCCTGCACTACGGCGCGCCTCATCGCCTGCGTTGCGTCGGTGCGTTAAATCCTACAATCAATCAATCAATCAATCGCAGTACACAGTTAGGAAAGCTCGCTTTCTAAATATGCCAAAAGCGCGCCATTATTTCCCCTACACTAACAGTATTTTTCAACTACGCGAATTCTGGTTCTTATTTTCGTAGTCGCATTTTATTTGTCCGGGACTGTACATTAGTTGAGAGCCTTGGGGACCGAAAAGGACCCGGTTCGAATACGAGCCTCAGAACCACTTTTAAAGGCGATGGTCTTTCTTGGGCTTTCATGGTCTTTCTTAGACAGTTCTCTCTCTCTAGAGAGAGAGAGAGAGATCTCGAGAGAGAGAGAGATCTCTTAGATCGATCTAGCTCTCTCTCTCTCTCTCTCTCTCTCTCTCTCTCTCTCTCTCTCTCTCTCTCTCTCTCTCTCTCTCTCTCTCTCTCTCTCTCTCTCTCTCTCTCTCTCTCTCTCTCTCTCTCTCTCTCTCTCTCTCTCTCTCTCTCTCTCTGTATCGATTCAATCACTTGCCGCCCAGCCATCGCCAAGGAGGGATGCACTGAAGGAGCTCCTGTAATATGACCCCTTTGGCAATTCTTTATAATGCCCTAGCATCACTGAACGTTGCGGCATTTTATTGAAAGCCACGTTATTTTTCCTATTCGATCACGCGGAACCACTAGTACTCTTTTTATTTATTTAAAGCTGACTTTTAGTTTTTACGTTTGCGTAAGGCGTAGAAAATAACCTAACTCTGCGCCGTTAAAGCCTACTTCATTTCCTGTGTACAACACAACAAAATCTTAATAATTAACATTGATCCGTGGATAATACCTTTGCCAACATTTCCTTAAAATTCCCTCATTTGTAACGAACACCGACACGTCCAAGCCAGTCCTAAACGTCCTTGCCGCCATATATGCTAACCAAACTAATCCACGCAAAAAGAAATACTCCCCTTATAATTCTCTCAACAATGCGCACTAAACCGCGACAACCGCGATATCAGAAGCGTGCGTTTTTTAAGCTGAAAAACTCCATGCAAAACTCAGGCGTAAAAAAAAGCACGTGGGGCATGCGGAGTCAACTACGTATGCTAAACCCCTATATAAATGCAAATACGTCAATTGTATTATCCGAGAGAAAAGTGGGCCAGTGTGAGGAGCCGAAGGGGGAGAGAGGAGAGGAAGTTACGTGGCCGAAGAGGCAAAAAAAAAATGTCGCCTTCTGACGTCATTGCAGAAAAGGGAACAGATACACGGCCATTTTTTGTTGTTGTTGTTTTCGTAACATCTGTTACGATTTCCGCCTTTTCTGAATGTCCCACCCTGCAAAAACCATTCCTGCCAAGAGGTGTACTCATTTCTGTCAATAGAAAAAAATATCGCGGGCCATCTTCACTAACGTGAAACCTAAGGAGGGGCGAAGCATGCAGTGTATAAGTGTATTATTGGCGCCTTGGCGTTTTTGCCAACGGAGATGAAACCATTGAAGGGTAGAGGTATACAGCTTTGCTGTAAAAGTCTCTTGTCTTTGAAGCATGAAGCTCTCTAGCGCGAGCCGTAAACGAGTGTCCCGGTGTTTTTTTTTTTTTTTTCGTACGCGTTACGAAGCGCTCCAGCGCGAAACGTAAACGAGTGTCCCGGTGCTTTTTTAGTACGCGTTACGAAGCGCTCCAGCGCGAGGCGTAAATGAGTATCCCGGATGTTTAGTACCGTGACTACGTGAGACGACGATTGCGACGACGACGACAGGAGACCCCACCAGCCCCAGCCCCTAAGGCACTTCGCCCCTAATAAAAGCATCAGCAAAAAGCATTCTTACAAAGCTGGGCTGGCTACTTGGTAAGAATCCCTGGTAAGAATTCAAGTAAGAGTCCAAGAAAGAATCCAAGAAACCAGATGAAAATACACAAGAGAAGGACACGGACAGCGCTTGCCTCCGTCTTTCTCTAGTGTGTTTTCCTCTTGGTGTGCGCTGTAATCCCAATGGCTCCTTAATAACTAGCCAATCGAGCTCACCACGCTTTTGCAGCTGATTTCTTGTACAATGGGCTCAATAGAACGCTTGTCTGTATTCTTCTTTCGTGTATTTCGCCTTTTTTATGCTGTAACCGCCATCGGTTGCAAAGCTCGTCCTTGAACTTGGACGTGTCAGCCTGCCTTTTAAACCGAAGGCTTTTTAAAGCCCAAGCTTTCTCAGTGCAACCGATGGCCTCCTGTCAAAAAAACTAATGCACTTCCCCATAGACCGGTTGGTCGACCGAAAAGCTCTGGTAAGATCCCTGGACACACAGCGCGTGTGTGAAATCGGGCTTCTGTTCTGTCAAAGCTATTCCTTCACAATCGCGAAAAAGGAACGCTTCTAGATAAGACAATACACGCATCGATCACGAAGGAGGAGTACAACAGTATACCTTTATCTCACAAACCACGTATCAGTATATATTTATATTATTTGTAGATGAATTCACTTAGTGCGGGAAAAAGCGCCGCACGGGTTCATTACTCGTTGGCGATTTGGGTCTACGAAGGTTGGACGCACTGTTAGCGAAGTTTTTGACCAACTTTTGATGCACTTTTGATGTGAGAAAGCTTTCGCGCATCTTTTAACTTTCTTTAGGAAGGGGTTGTAAAGTTTTTTTTTTTTTTTCTCAGCTGCTATGCATATCACTAGATAGTTTGTGCCCTAATTAGTTCGCGCCGTATTATTAGTCGCTTCATGGTCAAACGTGCGCGAGGTCAGGGCAATGGAAGTTGCGAGAAGCCACTGGGACAGGTGTTCCGGTCAGGTAGCGGAAAAAAGGCAAAACATCCCTTCTTTCCTTGTCGTTTCGCCCCGCATACCTGTGTTCTTTGACACTGTCCTTGGAGACGGACTTCCAGTGGTCAATCAGTTCGCGAGGGGTGATCTCGAGCGTCTCGATGCCTGTTGTCATGATGAGAAGTTTGTCCGACGGGTGGAACTCCGAGCCTGAGTAGTGTGAGAGATCAAGGATCAACGTGTTTACCTGTGTCCGGCTAGCACCCTCGTCATAGTAGTTCGTATCGCAAGCACTGCACCACAGCCACTCTACAGTCGTCGCAATAGAAAACTGGATTGCGAGAAGTCTGGCTCCGAGTGTGTAACCCAGGAAAAAAACTGCACAACCTTTAGTAGCGTCTCCTGACTTCATCACATACAGTCATACAGAGATGTGGAAAAGAGCGGGAAATGGAAGCTAACGGATTGCAATACAGTCTTTTATACAAATATTCTAAGTGTAGGGCACTTTAGGGGCTCGTTTTGTCGTCGTATCTCGCTGAACGCGCGATGTCAAGCGACTGCCTGAATCAGGTGGCACAGAGAGATAACGGACCCAAGTACAGCCCAGCGTACCTGTCGTAGGGCGTCGCGCATAGGCTTCGAAAACCAAGCGGTTTAAATAGTCATTACCGTTCGAAACTCGTGAACCACTGGCGCTTGTCATACATCACCCCGTTGTTTAGTGCAAAGAAAAGTGCAGGTACATTTGAGTCAAATTATACGTAATTAACCGCCAGCGCCCGCGTTCATTTAGTTAGGAACGCTGGTTGGGTTGGTTTTTACGATAGTAAGCAAAAAAGAAGTGGCAGTGCAACGCCAGCCTGTGCGGGAGGAAAAAGCAACCCGAAAAGAACAGAACTCCCAATGCCGCTGTTTCAGACAGGGGAAGCGCGAGCACTGCGAACGCGGTAAATTTGAAATATGTTGGGTGGTAGCAGTGAGCGGATAACGGCGCCACAGCCCATTATGGCGAACCACTGCTTTGCACTTCCGGCAGCTTTCACGTCCCGTGGAACGGCTTTAATATTTTTTTTACCATATATTGCGTCAAGCACGAACTTTGTAAGCGGTTCAGTTTAAGTTACTCATCTGGAAATTATTTGCAAATCAGCTTTTCAGTGACCGGTTAGCATACCTGGGTAAATAGTTTGATAAGCTTACGGAAAATAATGTTCGAGCATAATTAATTCGCTGACTTGCCTGGATTCTGGGCGACATTGACGCTGACGGTGCTGTTGAGTGGAATTATCCCGAAGAATGGTTTCACCTTATATCCATCTATGTTATTTGTTTTGATCTGAAAAATGAGAACAGCCAAAAAAGACCTGTTATACAACTCAATGACACTCGACAGCAAGATCACGAAAAGCGTATATACACGCTTAACCCATTCAAAAGCACCTAGTCGAGCTGCGTAAGCATCGTATGACTTAATTCGCAGCCCAAACTATTCAAAACTAGGCTGTGCAGCTAAGCACGCCCAAAACTTAGAAAAAAGGAAAGCAGAAAGTTTGGTTTTATAAGAATTTCACTCGTCCGTGACAGTTCGAAACCCACCAAACTTCCCGGAGGAAGTAAAATGTTTTCTTTTCAATAATTCAAGAGTCACACATAATTACAAACAATACGGTAAATGGGTATTTCACAGAGCACGTTCTGTGGCGCAGTCATCAACGTATATAAAAAAAAAACATGCTCCGCCATTTAGCCAAGAGTTCCGGTTATCCTGCCAACAACAAATAAAAACATTGAAACTTCGTGAAGTCGTCCTGAACCGTCCCTTCATTTCCAGCTGTCAAAACAGATACCTTTGCAAACATTTACTCCCGTAATGCAAGCGTGCGTCGCTGTTGTAATTAAGCCAGGCGAGAAGGTGACACAGCATGACATGCCGAGTTTCCGGCTTCCCCAGCACTGTTATTAACGCGCCGCACCGAGTTACATGTAACGAAGCTTGGAAAAAGTGTACCGCTCTAATGAGCTTTGTAAATAGAAAGGAAACCTTCGGTGAAGTTTCCGCGTTTCTCCTGGATGCGAGTGACGCAGGTTAGAATGGAAAAACTATTTTTGTCCTGTAAAGCGTGCTCTGCCGCTAAGTAAGACATAGTGCGGCAGAGCCCACCCACCGAAGCATATTCGTATTTGCGGAACCGATCGGCTGCGACAGCCCAAGCGAAGTATTTGCAGCTACAGCGTGGAACAGCCACGTACAAATATACAAATGCTAGAAGGTTCATAGTCTAGTTCAGCTTCTGAACGTGACGCCGATGTCATCCGAATGGCAACAATCCTCACACTGCAGGGGTTTATAGAGTCAAACCGTCGCGTAATCACGGGCGTTGCCGCTTCCAGCCATCTGAAAGGGGTGAAATTTAAGCGTGGGCAACTCCTTTTAATGTTCATCGTCTGAGCGGAAGCAGTTTCTAGCGGGGAATTTAAATGCGGCTTATGAACCAATCACCGCGAAAACAGGCGTTGGGGTTTCGCGTATGCGCGGGAAAGTTGGGTTTCAGACGAAACGTCATGAGATGGCTAAAAAAACTAAATTTATACTTCCAGAAAAGCCTATTTATATGACCATAATTACGGCTAAAATACATAAATTGATACTGCCAAACAAGCTGTTTGTTCATATGACCGTAACCGATTTATATGACCATCGATACTAGAGTACTTCCACGCTGTGCCCACTGTGACGCAATGGTCACGTCAAATGGTCTCTCATCAACTGAACCACTCGAAAGGCCAGTACCGGTACCGTACGGAACCGAACGGAAGCTACTGGAACTGAACGGAACGGAACCGAAACACGATGTGGTTACTCCGGCATTGGGTATTTCTGAAGCTTCCTGGAATCGCTTTCGTGCATAGCACTACAAAAGGGGCGTAAAACAGGTCCACATGAAGGGTTCAATTGGACCTCATAGGCCTCCGTGGAATACAGCCCCGTACCGTCAAAATTCACCAGAGTCCATCACATAGATCTAGATCACTCCCGACTGCACACACGAAACACTAAGCATCTACAGCCTTATAAAAACACAAACCCGCAACAGGCGGATTTTGACTTTAGTAACCATAACTGTCACGACTATCAACTTTTCAAGATTTTTCGTCAGTTCAGAAATGTTGCTCGATTGCAAAATTTCCATAAATTTGTCTAGAGTGAAGGTTATATGACTTTCCAGTTTTTTGTGTGTGTGGTCGTTGGGGGGGGGGGGGGGGTGCATACATTTATCTAGTTTCTCTTTCAGAGCGACCTACTCAGGTTTTCTTTTATTTCTGGGAGAGTGGGTATTTAGGACGAATTATTAAGCAGTTCTTATTCTTTTTTTATATATAAACAGTGTTGTTATCCCGGACAGTATGTGAACTCTATCTCACACTTTTATTATCAGTGCTGGTGAGTTTCAGCAAAATAAACTAGACTACAGCATCCATTTGATCATTCTAGTGCCGTAACAATGATCGTAAAGCAAGCGAAACGGACTCTGCTCTACGAACTTCAATCAAACCAGCCCACATGAAAACAAAACGGCTGTTCTACGTGGTAAACACTGCGCACAAAACCTCAATATAAGAGTTTCATGGACGCATGGCGGAACATCTAGGTAGTTAGGACAGTGCTGTGACCCACCGCGGTGGCTCAGTGGCTAAGGCGTTGCACTGCTGAGCACGAGGTCGCGGGTTCGATACCCGGCCGCGGCGGCCGCTTTTCTGATGGAGGCGAAAAACAAAAACGCCCGTGTGTACGAGATTTCGGCGCACGTTAAAGAACCCCAGGTGGTCAAAATTAATCCGGAGCCCTCCACTATGGCGCACCTCATCGCCAGCATTGCGTCGGCGCGTTAAACCCTACAATCAATCAAGACAGTGCTGTGTACACGAAAGGTGACGGCCAACTGGTAGGTACTGTTCCAAACGCGGGAAAATGAAGGACGACGTTCGGTCAATTATCGCCCACCAAGGTTATTTCCGGGAATCTGTCTTTTCTACACAACACAACTTAGGAACAACGCTTTTTTGCCTTCAGAATCTGGCGACATAAACTCCTGCTTTTCGTTGACTTCCGAACGATTGCAAATAAGGATCGTCTTACGGTGACAACCCTTACCATCTTTTATTAACTCGAATAGGCGACAGCGCCAGTTCCGTTCAAAGCATCAAAACGGGGTAGCCCTGGATTTGGCGATGCGAAAGCGTATTGACGCCTGAAATCATTTGCCAGCGCGCCTAATTTTTGAGAATTTAGCGATTTGTAAATTTTATGATGTTTACGAGCGCATTGAAATTATGGAGTATACTAATAGTGCTATATTAATTATAGTTTAATTACTTGTTGCAGAAGGCATCCCGAATCACTCGCACATTAGAACTAACACCCTTTAAAAAGTGCAAAAAACGACCTCATTGAATTACCCCCAATTCTGCCTGAAACGTATGGCACATGTCTCAAGCATAAGCGAAGGTTAGTGGGCACACAAACAGACTGTATGCCCAATTCGCAAGAACGAAGATGGGGAAATGTGACGGGTTTTACGGTAACATGGAGTGATTGCTAGGTACTTAGGTAGCTAATGTTAATGATTGTCGATTAGCTAAGCATTAGAATAAAACCTGTCGGGCTAATATCTGTAAGCACTGCACACGTCAAACGAAGCAAAACGAAACAGCGAATGGAACAGCGGTTCCATCCCTGCTACTTGATAAATGGACCAACAAAGCACTTGCGATACCAGAATTTCGTGATTGACTCGCGTTTCCGATACCGATACTTCTCAGCTGACTCCAAATTGTCCCGGTCAAACTCCGCGTAGGGATTTTTTTTTTCGAAGTCAAAATGCCCAGCCCTGTACACAAGGGATATAGCCTCTGAAGTTAACCGCCGCTTTGAATACAGGTTTTCAATTTTCACTACATGCAACTTCATTTAAACAAAAGTCGATCGCTATACGAAGCTCATCTTCTGTTTCTGTTATGATACCCATCCTACATTTTTTAGGCATCAGCACGTTTTTTTAAGTTGTCAATAGCAGCAGGTAGCAGGAAGCACTTGGCCGCCATCCGCGGAGCGCCACGACGGGCGCCGCGGGAACCTTGCGACGCATGCGCAATCAGAAACAGAGGCAGAGATAGCTGCGCGTCGTCTGTGACTGTTCCTTTCACTTCACCATACGCACTCTTGAACGAAAGCACTGCAGGCATACCACCCCGTTAAAGTATTCGAACTGAGTTATCGAGGCACGCATGCAAGATGCCCCCGAAATGTTTAAATAGTTTGTCATTTATCATAACAAATCTGAAGCATGCATTTAATAAGTCAACATTGTTTTTTATGCGGTTTCTTTTTGCAAGACTAAAAATGCTGAACGCGAACCTCTGTAAAGGGAAAAACCCTCCGGTAGTTGAAGGAGTATCTAAATTTTTGTGTGCATAAACGCGGGCTTTGATAACTCAGTTGTAATGCGCTTTGCTACAGCACCGTGGCTAGATTGTGTTCTTTCGCCGTGCGCGGCGAAGTGGAAGGAACCGTAGCAGCCGACGCGCAGCTATCTCCGCCTCTGACACTGATTTCGCATGTGCCGCAAGATTCCGGCGGCGCCCGTCGCGGCACTCAGGCGGAGCGCGGCCACGCGCTCCGCGTTATCTCTAACAGTGGCCATGCCTGTACATTCCCATTTTCCACATCCTAACAACGTCCTCCCTGATTTATAAGGCTATCATATTTACATGACAGAAATTTTTTTTTCAAAAAGTCATCTCAGCTTTAAAAAATTCAATGCTTGGGAATTCGCTGCCCACGCTTGGTTGCCCGGTTTTTCGCATTTGTTTAGGCACCTAAGTCACGTGTTAAACCTACTACGAACAGTCTATGAAGAGGAGGCCGATTTGTATCCCACGCACCAGAGCGCAGCGCAAAGCGCGTCGCCACTCGTAGCGGCAGAAATAACGTAAAAGGCAAAGAAGGCAGGGCGCACCTTGAAGGCAACGTGGTTGTCCGAGGTGTTTGTGAGCACGAGGCTTCCCACGTGTTTGTTCACATCCGGCTCGTCCCCGCCGAACACCAGGTCGCACTCTGGGCTGTCGGTCGCGACAGGGAAAGCCACGGGAGAAATGTGTCAGCTCACGGGGGAACACATTCAGCGACGGTGGCAGGCCTCATTGGTCGAGGCGCAAAGCTGGACTAATTGGCGGCCTGTACGGCCGAACAAACTGCCACCGCCAAACACACATGTACCGGCGCTTGCAATATGTGCATCAGTACCCTCCTTCCATAATTGTTTCCCGGTGCTGTGTGTGCGCGTGCCTGCGTGCGTGCGTGAGTGCGTGCGTGTGCGTGCGCGTGTGTGTGTGTGTGGTTTCGTTTGTTTGTTTGGCTCTCTGCCTCTCTGAGAAGGAGATAATATATATTCAGAAGAAAAAATGTCTGGCTATAGGTTAACCGTACGACTTTAATAGTAACATTGAAAAGCATGACAAGTTTATTCTGGCGTTTGAAGCGGGGGCCCAGACTTTTTCAAAGATGACAAAGGCCGGTCCCCCGACCGAAACCTCTGAATAAATTTTATGATTTTTACTGTGGCTATATATATACAGCTTCGGCTGGGGAATCAGCCTTTCTCGCAGATGATAAAGGCCGGTCCCTCGGTCGAAACGTGAAAAAAAAAATCTTATGTTTTTTCACTGTGGCTATATATTTATACAGCTTAGCATAACTGGAGATTAGGGGCTCATTGCATGAACCCATTGAGGAAAGCAACCCGGGCAGTCAAGAACTTCAAGCAGGTCACAGGCTAAGTCGTTTGTTTGTTTGTTTTTCGTGGTAAAATGAGAATTTTCAAGTGTTGCAAAAGGCAAAAAATTAGAGCAAAACTTGCGCCCCGGGTGGGAACCGAACCCACAATTTCTAGATAACACGCCCGATGCTATACCTATTCAGCCATTGGTTTAGATATGAATTCACAATAGTTAAACTGGTCGTTGAAGTTAAATGGAAATCCAACCTTCCGTTCAAATAGAATTTCTGAATTTCATTTCGAAATTCTTGTGCATTGTAGAGCAAAGAAACATGAATTTCTTCCAAGTTACCTCCTGAGAAGCAAGGAATAAAAATAAATGCTATAAACATAAGGCTATACAACAACCTTTAATTGAGGTACTCTGCAATGTATTTAAATGCAAAAGAATTTCAAAAAATGCTAGATATAAAAGTGGTCGAGAGCAAGTAACATGCAGTGTTGCTTTAAGAACCTGATCAAATAGAAGTGCTTTGAAGGCAACCACAAGCCTAACAACCATTACTTTTCACAAAGTTTTAACAAAGCCTTCCGCATAGCTGGGTAACGCTGGTAAGGAGTCCCGATGACAGTACGGACAAAAGTGCAGAAAACTATATGGGAAAGCCCTTTATCAATAGGGAGGAAACGCATTATAGCTCATTCCAATAGTGCCAACCACCTCGCCCGTGACCGTGCCGCTTCCGAGTCCCATTGTTCCCTTTTGAAACCATTTGGATGCATACGATGGCGACGCCGCATTCAACGGCGCCCTTTTTGCTTTGAAGCCACGCTCCCAATAGTCGGGCACACCGCCAATGTTATTCATCTGCGCGGACGTCCGGTGCAGAATGGGGGGAAAAAAAGTGGATCTGAACCGGAACACTCGGGTCAGGATCCACTTTCAGTAGTTTTAAAAGTATGCTTAAATATAGAAAGTGATATGCTTTCACAGAAGAGCACGAATACATACACGCACAATAGACTTTTGTGCGTGTGTATATATATACACGCATATATATATATATATATATATATATATATATATATATACGCGCACTAACATTTTGTTCTACCAGAGCGACGGATAAAAATTATAGTGACGAGCGGAGCGCTCATTTAATTTGCAGTGTTCCTGTTTTCCTGTTTTACACGCCATATCTCAACAGAATGGGAGCCGTCTCGAAAACGGTGCCATCGGCCTCACTAAAAAGAGCGCGAAATTTATGGCGCGTGCGTGCTATATCGTTGTCGCATAGTCTTGGTTATTGCGGGCGATCACCGTCGTACGGCGGCCATTCACGCCTCTTATTTCCCATACCCTTTTTTGTTACACGCCGCTTCGCACAACGCATACTGCACACACACTGACATTTTATTAGTGACGGCAGCTCGGTGTTGGGAAACTACAGAATTGCGTTCGGAAGACAGTTTGAAATGCTAACTTCACTTGCTTCGCACAACGGTTCCCGCAGATACGAGGTTGTGAATGGGATGTTACAAGATCAGGGGGAGAGGGTGGTTGGGGTGGGCTGAGGAGGAGGGGGGAGAGGGGAGGGGGACTGGGACTGGTGGTGGTAGACGCGTCTGTTAACTCACTACGTCGCTTTGGCTATTGACGCCACAATCTTTGGCGCCAGTACGCAGGAGCGGGGGGGGGAGGGGATGTGGCGAAACCAAACGGGATGGCTTCTTAACTTGCATTGCGGATAAAATCCGCATGAGTGCAACGGACGCACGTGTAGCGTGCTGGAGCGTTGTAAGTAGGAAAAAGTGCTTCAAACGCACGTCTCGCCGAACTGCAACGCCGGCTTCAACCTCGCCTGCTCTTTACTTATGCTTGCGAAAATCTCTCGACACTCAGTGACGGCGTAAAGTTCAAGAGAGAGGGGAAACAGCGCGATATGTCACGGCGACCGCTGAACCGCGCTTCGCGCCAAGAGACGCATCCATTTAGCTGTGTCCGTGGGCCCACTGCAAAGTTTTCGCAAAGCAGCCGCTGTCAATGAACCTTTTATTTTAGGAAAAAGCGTGCGCCTCTTCGCGTAAGGTCCGCGCCAAGCGTTGCGTCTCTGGTTTTAAGAAGCATTTTCTCTTTACGTTGCTTGCTTTAGAGTTAAAGGACCGTATGTAAATGTGCAAGCTATTACGCCATGAAAACGCCCAGCAACTGAGTGACAAGATCTGGAACAAAAAATTTCACGCAGTCTTTTTTAGGGACGCGGTAGCGCTGACCGTGGCTGCTATGTATAAACAGGCTGACCCAAGTACGAAATACCCTCCTTAAAAGCATAAAAGTGCAATATCTGGCCAGAAGAAGAATACCCATCTATCAAATGACATACAAACAAATACTGAATACCCAAAGTGCCGGGGGGGGAAATCCGTCAACTACGTTTCTGGCCCTTGAATGGAAGAAGGCTAAACAGGGCCAGAGGCTCTACCAATAGCATCATGCTAAGTGGACAAAATGGTGACATTCCCAGCGGCAGAGGATGTTAGCCCGACGTCTCGAGGAGGTGCTGCTTTGTCGGATGGAAGCAAAGAACCAAACAAAGTGAACAGAAATTCTTAGAATTGTCTACTAATGCTTAAGCATTCATTCTAGCCGTTCTTCTATAGATGCCCCGAACCCTATAACTTGGCTTCACAATAACACACATGTGCATTACTGAAAATAAGTTTGATCAGGGGTAATGAAAGTCGTTTGACATAAAATTATGAAGG
Organism: Haemaphysalis longicornis; assembly: GCA_013339765.2. Lineage (NCBI taxonomy): Eukaryota > Metazoa > Arthropoda > Arachnida > Ixodida > Ixodidae > Haemaphysalis > Haemaphysalis longicornis. Next base: position 27,638 of record JABSTR010000135.1, read on the forward strand.
CCCCGCGTATCCCTATAAAAGGCTATACGCAGATTTTTAGAGTTAGCTTCACCATTGTACCCAAATGGATCGCTATTGCATTGGGTCACGTGTTTTTGTTTGTTTTGCTCTGTTTCTCGATTCTTTCTCATCGATTACGATGCCATCAACCACCTACATCTGCACTTTCACAATTGCGCTGTGGCAAAAACCAGCGTGTAGTACAACGGAAGAAATAGAAGCCCCGCCTGCAAGCTGAGCTTATCCCTGAAGAACGAGTGCGCGCGCATGCGTATACGCACTCGACTTTGATGAGCGCCGCGTTGCCGTCAGCGTCGGCAGTGCTGCGTACGGCGAACATGCCGAAGCGACTCCGGTAGAACTCCTCAATCTCGGGCGTCCGGGGGATCCGCTGGCGAATCACCTGCGCAGTGTCCGGCAGCGATGTCACCCTCCACAGGCCCCGCACAACCGCGTAACCTGGCATCATCATCGGCTTGACTCGAGAGAAGCGACGCCCCTACGTTTTAAAGACGATAGTCTTTCTTGGGCTACTTAAACGCAGAAATGTTGGTCTGTCTGTCTGTGGCTCGATTCAGCCACCCGGCCAAAGTGAAACAAACTGCGCAATAGTCTTATATACTCACTGCCGAATCTAAACGTCGAAGTCCGGTGTTAATGTTCATACTTGTCAACATTGTTGAACAAGAACGAGGCATTACCCAAATATAAGGCAGCAAATCAATACATAAGGGATATTTGCAGTGTTACTTTATTAAACAATTCACGGCTGCTTGGTTTCTTGCGATAGCAAATAAAACACTATATCAACTGCAGAAAATCGTCGCCTGCTGTTGCCCACGCTACCTGGCAGCATTCAAAAAATCAAAAGGAAACAGCAACGAAAGGTTCCACTAGAAAGGTTCCACGTCCCGCTTGGAACGCTCGTGGAGTAGGGCAACGTGGTTCTATAAACGTTGTAGTAGGGTGCGTCGATTCAAGCGTGTCTCTCCGTTACGGCAGCGCTTGCATGGAGCCACCCGGCCTGGAGCAGTGGAACGCGGTAAATTTAAATTTGATTGAGCAAACCTTTATTTTCACGGTTGGTTACTAAGTATCCACAGGCGTGGCGTGTTCTCCACGCTCAAACAAGCTTTACTGATGTTATAAAAAAACGTTAGAATAGAACTTTGCTTCGAGGTCGCGTGTGCGTACTATAAAAGAAAGAAACAAAAAATGTATTCACGACATTTTAAAAGGCATGATATTTTAAGATCATTTGGAATTACCGTAAATTGTACAGAGCCCTGAGCTGGGATGCTAATTGTAAGAGGAGTTTGATTTAAAGTATAAAAAAGACAAGGGGCAGGGCTCTCGAATTCCTCTACCCGTCCCTAGTTATAAGCGCGAGTACACTCGGGCACTGACTACTTTCAAATTTTTTACAAGAAACAAAAAAAGCACTGACATTTGATTAAATTTCTTAGTAGCGTAGTTGTCCGTATCGTCACCGACTTCGGGTAATGGGCGCCAGTGCATGGCAACTAGATGAACATGGTAGAGTTAATAAGCGGGGAGCAAGGGGAACCTGTGACCCAGCTCCATACCTCCATGCGAACTATCACGGAGCAGCGTTCCCGCCTGGCGCATAACTTCGGTTCTGAATTAGCTCAGTACCTAGGACAACTGAAGTTTTTTAATAAACGCTACAGTGAGAACCGCTGCCTTATTCCATCCCGAAATTAAATACTGGCCTATTAAGTAGCTAGCCTTGCCAGCCATGTTCGCCCGGCATACTTATCACAGCGCCTCTGATTACGCGTCTACTTAGCGGGCCGTGCATAACATTTCTCCAGCTCAAAAATACACCGAAGAAAATTGCTTCCACAAATAAATTTCGGAAAAATCAAAGGGTAACAGAGGTTTAAATTAAGGGCTGTGAACAATCTCGAAGTTGCATGTACTAAACACTCCCAGCGTCTCACAGGCAGACCTGTAAAAAAGTGGATATCTTGCCGTTCTTTTTTCTAAGCTCGTGAAAGACACCATGTACCCGCCGCGGTGGCTCAGTGGCTATGGTGTTGTGCTGCTGAGTCCAAGCACGTGGGTTCGATTCCCGGCCGCGGCGGCCACTTTTCTGATGGAGTCGTAAAGCGAAACCGCCCAAGTGTGTTCCAGATTTCGGCGCGCGTTAAAGATCCCCAGGTTGGCAAAATTAATCCTGAACCCTCTACTAATGCCCGCCTCATCGCCTGTGTTACGTAGGGGGGTTAAACCTCATAATCAGTCAAGGGTTTTTTTTTTTTTTTTCGAGCTGTTTCAGCATTTCGCTGCCCGAAACAGGGCCCGAGGCTTTCCCGCGTATTTCCAGACGCTTCGCTGCACAGCGCCACACGTCACATGTGCGTTCGCGCGATGTAGAACGTTAATTAAACGTGGTCATAGGCTGCGCCCTGAGCCTAAAAGCGGCCTAAAACCTACCAAATCACCATTTCTAACAAAACAACAAGAACAATCGAGTTCTACCACAATAAAAAAAAGAATGTAATTTAAAGAAATTGAAGTGGGTCCGCTGAGGCTCGAACCCAGGTCATCAGCGCAAAAATCTAGGGCTCTACCTCGAGGCCACAGAGCCCGAACGGCGGTATCGTTTTAGCAGAAGCTCAATAGAATAGCACTCGCAGTGGCACCACACAGATCACGTGGGGCGATGTGCAGCGAAGCGTTTGGAAACACGCTGCCAGGGACAAAACAAAGACCAGGCTGTTGCCCCCCCCTTTTTTTTCTTTTTTTCAAGTCTCGTCCTCGCAAATTCCGAGCTTAGGCCCCAGGAGGTGGACGACTTTCCGATTAATGTGTTTCTGACGCCTTCCCAGCGATTACCACCAACTCGAAGTACCTTCGTGGTGAGTCTACGCTCTCTCGCTCTCTCTCTCTCTCATATTTGCGACACGTGCACAGAACTGTCCCGTGGGAAATAGATCAATCTTACCGTTATTTTTTGTCAGTTCTGCCTCGCCAATGTGACGCAGAGGCATAACCCAAATAAGAGCGTCTGAAGAAGCTTTCTGATCCCTATAAGTACGCCCTGCAGATCAATGGAATTCGCGCAAGAACATGTTAATTCTCGTTACGCATTGACCATTTATTCTCATTTGTCCGTTCCCAAACGTTGCGCTCGCGAAGAATTTTGAGAAATGGGTAGCCCTATCTACGCCGCCAAAATTTCACATTTAAGAGTTATATATTTCGAGTTTAACGCGGCGCTGCTATAGAACTGGGCAAAACTATACAACTACCCCACGTAAAATTCGGATAACCTGTGGTTCGTTAAGGACCTTAACGAACCACAGGTGTGCGCACTCCAGCATTTTCTAAATCTTTTACGTCTTAAATACACCCACCCCGGAAGCACTTTCATCGGCTACCTTTTCTTTTTCCACTTTCATGCACTTTCCCTTCCAAACGCTGTCGACTTCTATGTGTGCCTGGCTGCTCTCGCCGGGATACTTTGCCCATGCAACGTCGTTTCACTTAATGTGCTGGGAAATACACTAGTCATTAATACTTGTTACACAAATGATATCACGCTGCGGCTCCACGCCAGTAGAAGAACAGAAAGAGGACTGAGCCCTCTCTGCTGCCCTTAATTAAACAGAATCCTTCCCAAAATTACCACTGCATTTAAAATATAATCTGTGCTCTGCTCGCAAGCCTAGTTAGGTGGACCTATTTTTCCGTAGCAGATAAGAATTTCTTTTTTCTCGCCTCACAAACGCGCTGAGCTTGTTGCTATAGGAAACACGTTGCTGTTAACGAGGTCATTACCAAAGCTGTTAACGACGTCATTACCAATGAAATCAATTACCCCTCTGTCGAAAAGATAACGATGGGGGAAGGCGAAGCTTTCTAATATCAAGTCCGACATGAAACGAACCAACCTAAAAGCGAGCGGCCCCTATTTCTTATCGGGAAGGTCTACAGCACTGCGATTGGGTTCTCTAGTGGTTTACTGATACAGGCATTCCATGACTTTCCCTAGCGTTCAACCATCGTCGTCGTTAGACGGAGGGGCGCATTTTCTGTATAATTTTGCACGTACATGCACCCCTCTCCGAATCCAAACTGCTTCGACCGCGTCGGACTGGCCAGTCGGATAGACGTCGGCTTCATAAAGCGAGGAACCCAGGTTCGATTACTACGGGAAGCGTTTAAATTTGTGATCACTTCACCCACGATCCCCATCATCGTCAGAGATAGTCGGCTTTCGTGCAGTGCGTTTTGGGTGGACTTAGACGATATCAGTGAGAGTATGAAAGCTTCGCTTTAATAATAAGCCAATCTGACTTGTGAGATACAGAAGCAACTTAGTGCCCACGGAAACGTTAAACGACACCGTTTGTAGCTCCTTTCCCCGTATGGGTCGTTCCAATAACAAATTTTGCTCGTGAGTCGTCACCCCTTATACCTGCACGGAACGCAAGATAGGAACGACCATATACGGGGCGGCCGCTGAAAGTGGTCTTGAAACGTCGCTACACTTTAAGCCGGCAGCACAGTTGCAACGCGCGAATTGCCTAATTGATCACAAGGCATGGCTAAAATTGTATCCCAATGGGGAAGAGATGGGGGGTCGAAGTGCGACTGCAATTATTCGAGAGGAACCTTCTTCCCTTCTTACGAGACACAACGCCCGTTTCAGCCCCCCATCAACTCAGCAAACCATTTACAGTCATACAGTAAATGCAGCGCCTTCTAAATACAGCTTAAGTCCTACAGCGTCTTCTTAGGGCGCAGTTAACTTTGTAACCAAAAGTTACTACACAGAAATCGCGTCTGTGTAGAAAAGCACGCTCCTGCATAGAAATGTTTTATAAACAACGCCAAGAAAGAAAGAAAATAGGACAATTATCCCGGAAAAAAAGAAGGGTGTCTTTCTGCGCGTTCTGTATTCATCTCTTTTGAGGATTTTGTTGTTAGAGCAACACATAAATAAAGTTTTGCTATGTTGTAGGGAAAAAGAAAAGCCGGTGACTCACTTCAGGGCTTGCGACGTTGATGATGAAGTCTACATCGTCCCACGTGTACTCCCGGAAAGGAAGTTTTTCCTGAACAAGAAAGGAAAAAATAGAAGACATATATTTCAGCATCTGGAAGTTCATAAAGTCTGAAGCGTCATAGTTAAGTAATTGGGGACAACGACAAGCCGTGGCTGGCATAAAAACCTCGTTGAGCGAAAAGCGCGGATGGTACTTAAATGTACCCAACTACATTTGGGTATATTTGAGTTTACTCATCCCAAAGTAGCGTCACAGAACGCAATCGAAACGAAAGCAAGTGACTCTGCAGGTCGATTAAATTTGTTTAAGAGAGTCTGATGGAGCGAAAATAAGCGTAGCCTGAAAACATCGGTGAGTATTAATAGATATGACAAGGGTTGGACATGCACCACGGGGTAGAAGCAAGTTAGCCTTTATCTGTAGATTTCAGTATGAATACGAATATACCACTCTTAGCCGCAGACTGATTGTTAACGTAGAAAATGCTGAAAGCGTCAAAGAGGTATCGCCGCCCCCATATATTTCCCTTCAATACGGTTCGACATCACAAGTCGTGAATGGGAAACGGATGGGCAGAGTATGGCTAAGCGATTTTCTGAAATTAACAGCAAGGCGTGAACATGTAAACGTAAGATTAATGTATGCAGAAACGTCTGCCCAACCCATCATTTTTCAACGTCACAAACTTCAGCTTCTAAATAATATTATGCAGGTTCAATCACTACAACTGGAGGTAAGATTAGTTTGGGTTCCGATTTAGGTCGCACGTTTTTCGTTGTCGTTGAAGTGCAGCGTAAAGTTTTTGGCCTGTTATCGCGAGAGCTATCGTGCTTTTTTAGTGTCGTTATCTTTACACGGCAACTAGAGGCAAAATGATAAGATTACTGACGCAATCACCAATGCGAACTCCGCAGCCGTCAGCCGTCATGCTGAGGAATCAACAAACACGGGGGAAAAAAGAGAAGGAAAACTCGGCATGCCTTTCAAATAACAAAGCGTTGCTTGTCAACCAACGCAGTCCGGAAGAACATAAAAAGTTACGATCTTTAACTAGAAACGTAAAGTCATACAGCCTTGACTACTGTCGCCTCGATCATTCCCGCAATAGAGAGTTCGTACTACGACAATTTTAAAGCATTCGCGTAAATTAGCGGTGCTGCCACCCCCCCCCCCTGTTGTTACAAAACAAAACTCTCGGTCAAAGCGTGGTTTGCAGCGAAATTAAAATATGACAAGTTTGGGACAAAAGATAGATGAGACAGTGCTTCGACCCGAATACTTAACGCCCTTGACTGTTGTGGCGTCGCAATATAAACGCTCATTAAATCGCCAAGCGATGCCACAGGCGCACGTGCCAGAGTCTTTTTTTTTTTATTGCGTTGCAACGCACCGCGGCGCCGAACCGATAAAGCTTGGAACGACAACCAACCCGTGAAGCATAAGCAACGTAGCACACAACAACAGACGCTGGTGCCCGACAACTTTACGCGTGAAGTCGCCGCGTTGTACCGTCAGTGGCAACTCGCGCTGAACGCACAGAAAGGCTGTCACTCGTAGGCAAAAGGCAAAGCATCAAGCACGCATTGGTGGCGCTTACCGATCCTCATTCGGGTTCCCAATATGTCGGCGATGGATGCACGCGCCGGCGGCAGAACGGACGAAGCAAAACAAAGAAGAGAAAGATGGCGAAGGCGATGATGATGATGCCATCAATGCGTTCTAAAAGTACCCACAAGGGCGGATTGGCTCACAAGACGCCTACCTCACAAGACGCCTACCCTTTTCGTTCGAGTTGCTAGATAGAAAAATACTGCTCGAATTTTTAATAAACCGGAAGCTTTTGTAAGACAATTGCGTTAGTAATGTCGATACGCAATAATTATAATTTGATAGCTTTGTGGCCTTATAGGGACCATCAAGAATAAATACTAGTTAGGCTCGTTAGAACGATTGCCGGTTCAGGGGAACGATCGTGCCAATTGCAACGCAAGCTTCAAACAACAGATTAGGTGACAAGTAAAGCGGGAGAAAGATCACCAGCTCGCCAACTACTTTCTCACACATACCCTATGACGCCACAAGGACTCGTTTGCGCGACTGGCGGACGCCGCCGGAAGTCAGTGCCAATAAACATGATTGGGCGATCTAGTCCGTGCGAGCGCACCACTTCAATGCTAAACTTCCCGATACCTCTGTTTTTAATATCTCCCCTATGACGTCACCGCTGACGTTTGTAGCGGAAAATTTGAACGTTTATCCCTATTTGCGATCTTTTTCACAACGCGCTTATATGCCGGAATGGAGTTGAGCGAATACTAAAAGTCTAGTTGTTTTCTTCTTCTTAAAACAAGAATCTGCGCTGTCTTTATGGTCCCTTTAACAGATATTGAGGCGCTCTACGTACGCACGCCATGCCGACAACAAGAACGAGACAGCAGATAAACGTTTAACCCTAGAAACAAAGCGGCGCCGTCGAGACATGAGGAATGACTCCCAGCACCATCATTGCAGTCGTATTCTTAGTGGAAGTTGTCATTAGCTTCAACACGGAAAAATGGTGGACGACGTGGGACAAAGCGGCTCCCCTGCAATTTAGACACGGAGCCGAGGCCATTCGAGTTGTTACGGAAGCAGCACCCTACTGCACAACTTTCCTGCCATCATGTGAAGAAACCCCGGCAGCTAGAGAGCAGCGGCAATTTAAAGCTGCGTTCGGTGTTTCCCGCTTCTATATTTTTAAAAGCACCGTCGGTAACTCCATCAGAAGCTGCAAACCAGGAGGAAGAATTCTCCGTTCTTAATGCTGCCTTGATTAAAGCAGATTACAAGACAGTATAGCCGACTCAACGCAGTCACGCCATTAGTTTGACTGGGCTCTCCCGTAACGCTGAGTGCAATTCTCAATGCGAAACCACGAAGCCTGGATCAAATTTCAGCGCCCAAAACATAGTACGTATTTTTAAAAAGGAAGGGCGCTTCACTTCAAAGCAATGTAGTATTCACCTAAACGTAAAGTTTATTCGAATCCGCCTTCTGAATGCCCGAGGCAACGAAGTTCGTCCCATCTCTTTATTTATTTATTTATTTTCGAATCTGCAGGCAGCCTATAGATTGTTTACAACGCGGCGCCCTGGGCGCGGCCATGTTGGCCGGCGTGACATCATTCGGCACGGCTGGCCTTCGCTGGTGCCCGTGCGCATCGGCGAGCGCCGGCGCGGATCGATGGGCACATTTGACTTTTTAGATGCGAAGCATCTCATGTCGGGGCTATTTCCCTCCCTTGTCGTTGTCGTTGTTGCGCCCGTCCACACCCCCACCTGCGCATGCTAGGCTTGCTGAACGCCCGGTCCCTTATATGGCTCCTGGAGCCCAGTGTTGCCGTGTCTTCCTTGGCCGGCACGAGACCGAGCACGCTTCACGCGCCTTCGACGTTTCATCGTCGACGGCAGCGGCGTGCGTCGGCGAGTCTCGGCGGGCCGTGATTACAAGTAGCCCTCAACCATCCGGGAACGTGCATCAACCTCATCTTCAGCAACTTTAGGCTCATCCACTAAAACAGCCCTTGGCTTTTTACATTTCACGAGACCATAGGCGGTCATAATCAAAAGCGGAAACGCCAACCACAGCTCGACGTTACCTACGTTGAACATGATGATGATAACGCATAAATAAAGACAAACTCATACCACATACAACGTCTTTCTCTCTCTCTCTCTCTCTCTCTCTCTCTCTCTCTCTCTCTCTCTCTCTCTCTCTCTCTCTCTCTCTCTCTCTCTCTCTCTCTCTCTCTCTCTCTCGAATGCCTCTCCACTCTAACACCCCCTAAAATACACCATCTTCCCGCAGGGGAACCCTAAGTAGTATGCGAAACAGCCATGGGGTCAACGCAATTTCCCACCCACGAGAACATCTATGGGAACCGTCTGGACGTCGCGTATACAGACGCTAGCTCGTATCCAGGCGGGCAGCACAAGGTTGCAACCGTCACCACCAAATCGTCCCTTATAACCTGTGCTTCAATTACCACGACATCCACGCAGATTGCTGAGGAACTGGCGATCGCACTCGCACTTATTCACACCAAGAGCGCGGTCATCTTAACCGACTCCCAAGCTGCCTGTCGGAGCTTCTTGGCGGGGAGGGTGGCCCCACCAACTTTCCCGCCTCCTCTCGCAACATCAGCCACAAAGAAACGGTCGCCCTCGTCTGGACACCCGCCCACTGTAACATTGACAGGCAATAATTTTGCCCATCATCAAGCCTGCGCACTCTCCTCCCAGGCCCCAGAAGAACAAGCGGAGTCCACACCACTGGTTACGTTTCAGGACATCACACAGTACTATCGACTCGACAGGCAACGATTCCCTCAACCTCACTCCAAGCTGTCCAAATCAGAAGAAACGACTATTCGTCGCATCCAAACGAATAGCTTCGTCCATCCAATTCGCTTACACCACATGTTTCCTAACTCAATTTCCCGCCCAATGCACTTTTTGCTCTCAGCCTGGCACACTCGTCCACATTATATTAGAGTGTACGCATAACCCTGACCTCCCACCCTTTCCTTTCCCCCTCCCCCTCCATGAGCTGTGGGAGAACCTGATCACCAGCGACCACCTGGACGTCCCGCAACTACTGGCATCTAGGGCGTCGGTCGCCCGGTCGTCACTTGGATTCCCGGACTAGGGAACCACTCCTACTTTATAAGGCTCATTAAAGTTTCATACTACTACTACTACTCCCATTTCGTAGTTCCGGTAAGTGAAAAATGTGGTAGTTACCATGGAAACCAAACGGTAAATATAACGGTAGCTACGTACCTCAACCTCACGGAAACGACGAACTGAAACTAATGGGGCACTTGAATCGACCCCATGCCTGCTTCGCATACTACTCAGGGTTCACCTACGGGAAGATGGTGTAATTTTTTTGGGTGTGTGTTGCTATGAGTGGGGGCTTGTCCTACTATGTAGGGTGTGCCAGTGTTCAGAGATTCCTTAGTCAGAAAAAAATCCCGCATAAAGGTTGTTTGAGCGCTGTTTTGATTGGTGTTCGTCGCCTAGTTTTCTGTTCACGCGTTTCGTGCAATTAAAGTTGTCCAATGGCTCTATTTTTTTTTTTTTTTCATTTTCATGCACTCTCTAAGAGTAACAAAATAAAAGCCCAAGGGCTGTAACATCGTGTAATCAAACACAATTTTGCGCGTATCAGTAACGTTCTAAAGCTTTTTTTGAGAGCTTTCCTTTCCAGCCTACGCTGAAATGGTTGACTGTGGACGCACTTTATTATGACTGTGAAGGACATGTGTGTGGAAGTTGTATATTACTCCACTGCCGCTTCTTCGTGTTTCGACTTGCGATGAAAAAGCTGCAGCGCTCATCGTTATAATTGTCAGCTGACTCACAGCTGACGCGGTCTGCCTTGTATACCTGTTCCGCCTTATCAGCTGTTGTCTGTTCGGTATGTGATGACTTGCGGCTATGGAAACACACGTTGAAACTGCCAAATAACGCATGGGGTGGACGAAAAAATCGTATATGCGTGGCTATTGATTGATTATGGGGTTTAACGCGTCGACGCTACTCAGGCGATGAGGCGCGCCGTAGTGGAGGGCTCCGGATCAATTTTGACCACCTGGGTTCTTTTAACGTGCGCCGAAATCTCGAACACACGGGCGTTCTCGCTTTTCGCCTCCATCAGAAAATCGGCCGCCGTGGCCGGGAATCGAACCCGCGTCCTCGTGCTCAGCAGCCTTAGCCACTTAGCAGCCTTAGCCATGCCTTAGCCACTGAGCCACCGCGGCGGGTTATGCGAGGCTATTAACGTAGGCGCACTCACGCGCAAATCGCGAAATAATACTTATCGCGTACAATGAAGTTTATAAACGCTCAAATCTGGGGATAAAGCTATGTAACACACAACTGTTTCTCGCGATGGCACATAAGGCTGTGGATGCGAGCATTTTTGTATTTTTATATTATTCATTACACAATTGGTTTGGTAGCATATTTAACATGACAATTTTCGGATATAATCTTAGTTGTTATTTTTAGTGGTGCATTCGTGCATTGATTTTCGACACGTTTGAGGCAGCAAGTTTTATTTGTGACCTTATGGCTTGACTGTGGTAACCATGCATGCCGCCGATTGGAATCCTACAATTACAGAGTTGAAGCGGCGAACTTCCATTTTGTACTGCCTCAGTTGTGGCTCTGCATCGGAATACGCTGGAGATGTACCGTTATAAATAACGTACTTCAACGACTTTCGCAGCGAATCGCATAGCTCAAGATTTCAGATACGGGTACCCTCGAAATGCCATTTGCTAGGTACGTTATGCTCGCTGAGGACGCACACTGAGCACACGTTACCAGCCACACTTGTAATCGATAATGTTTTTTTTTCTGCTTTTCCCCACTTCGTCTGATCTACCTGCCGCAATAAGCGAGACACATCGGGACTATGCGGGGAACCTGAACTGTTGGGAGCGAATGACTGACTCACGCTTGGTGGTGCCGCACCGGAGAATTCACATGCTTCCGTACATTGGAGCACTTCCGCAAATGTTTTGTTCCTTTTCACGACGATCAACATAACTGCGTCCGACTGCGCCCACAATATTAAATTATTACTTTTCTTCGCGCCTATTCCCCTTTGCTAACGACGCACTCCAAGAGTACTATGGGAGTCTTCGTTTCCCGGCCACGGCGGCCGCTTTTCTGATGGAGGCGAAAAGCGAAAACGCCCGTGAGTAGGATATTTCGGCGCACGTTAAAGATCCCCAGGTGGTCAAAATTAATCCGGAGCCCTCCACTAGGGCGCGCCTCATCGCCTGGGTTGCGTCAGCGAGTTAAACCCTACAATCAGTCAGTCAGCGTACTATGGGAGCCTACGGCGAAACCGAAACTGGGAAAGGCCAGTAGTGGCGAGAGCGGCGCTGACGCCATCTGGCTAAGGCGGGCCTAACTGCTCGCTGTAAGCGCTCAATACCTAATCACTCTCCCCTATACACCAAAATTCGCTAAAGCGTAACATGGCGTCTTTGTATCCCTTGTACACAAAATAAATGCGTGTTACGTGGCCAGAGGGGGGGGGGGGGGGGGGGGTGGACTTTGCGGAGTTACAGAGCTGCCGATAAGACAAAATAATGTCACTTTGTGCACTTCGTGTACGGCCCTTGGTTTAGCAGAAGTTAATGAAGCCCAAGAATTTAAGCCTTTTTTTCGAAAAAACTGGTCGACGGTCCATGCCTATCCCACTATCTAGGACTTATTAGCCAACGTGGCATCGTAATCCAGAAATATCTGTTGCAACTTTTTCATTTTTTTCCGTGTACTGAAAATATTTTTTCCGTTACTTTTACTTTCTGCCTCCAATTTCTGGCATATATTGCTCCCCTGTTACTTTCAAAATTTGTTTCCGCGTATGCACTGTTTTTTCCGTGTTTTTCTTCTTCTTTTTCCTTGTGAAATGTCGCTTTATTTCTGTTGTAATCGCCCACCTACTTAAAATACCCTCCAGCTTGAAGGTATTTAGTGGTATTTTGAATAAATAATAAACTTGCAAGGTATGCTCATCCTATCCTGTTCACGCCCATTTCTAGCAATTTCAGTACGCCTTTGTTATTTGACTAGTAGTGCGCAACAACTATAGCTCGCGGGTCCTAGACAACAAACTCTTCGGCTACAAGTATACGCAAAAACCAACTGTAGTCCCGATAAAGACATCGTGTGCTCATATAAAGAAAGATAGCAACAAAAACCACGGATAACTAAAAAAATCTCAGATGGAGTATGCAAAGCACTCTGTTGTGCGTCGAGTGGTTCTCTCGTGCCCGCGGGACGATAGCGATCTGGCTCGCTGCGAGCCTCACGCGTATGCATTGCGGACACTATGCCACTCAATGCAGACCCCGGGGGAACGCCGAGTGGCGCACTCCGCGTACGAGAGTACAAATTACCGTGCCTCCCATGTACTCGGGCAGATTCTCGGGGCGATATGTAGTTGGTGATGGTGTTCCTGTCAACAAACTTGATGCGCTCAACGCCTTCGGCCGGGTACCCACGATTTGATTGCCTTCCAAGCCGCTGCGGTCGCCAGAGGAAGGGGGGGAGGGGGGGGGGAGATGAAAGATAAGAGGAGGTGCGCATTAGTACTCGACAACGCAGAACTGCCTAATTATGCCTTACGGCCACGTCGCCCGCTTCAGCCTATTCATTAGTGCGAGCACCCATAATGTAACAATGCAAGCTGTCACAGTAGGGACGCTTCGCGTGAGCGCTGATGTAGTAGTAGTAGCAGTATGTGTTGCTTGTTGGGGCAGAGTTAGCCTTGCATAAAACTGCAGACAATTGATTTCGCCTATATACGGCGCCGTGTCGTATCAAAGACACGGAGAGTCATCCCTCATCAATTCGTCCTGTAGACTGCAAAGGCTCTAGTAGGAGACGAGAAACACCTGCTCGATCAGGTTATGGCGTCTGTATACAGTCAAGTCCACTTATAACGATACCGTTTATAACAATATATCGGATATAACGATGAACAACTATGGCAGCGTCCGCTGTTGTATGCTTTCCATGGGGAAATAAACCGCTTATTACAATGCTCCAGTGCCGCGATATCGGATATAACGATTGAATCAGGTTACAGCAAGCACCGAAAATTCGAGCTGCCACCGGCTCTCCACGCCAACCACACCGACGCCATGCGCCGCGATGCGCCTCGCATCGTCCACCCCTCAGAAAACGAGTCAACTGCGCCGCTTACGAGGAAGCGAGAGGAGGAGGGGAACAGTTATCCTTCCAAACACCCCTCCCGATGCCGCCGCTTTAGCCCCATCCCCGTGCCTGCCGCTTTGAACTTGACTGGGTGCATCTTCAACTACGTCCGTTTTTCCGCGGATCAGACGTCAGGGCCGATGTTTTGGAAACGTCTGAGTGCCTTCACTGAAGAGGCGATCGTTGCGCGGATACGTGCTGCGGACAGCGGTGGCAGTGACAACTCTGACGACCCGGTTACACAGCCTACTGGGGTAGTACCTTTGCAGGAGGCCCAACGCATGATAGTCTCTCAGGGACTTCGTTTCCACCAAGGAACCTTCGCTCAGCTAGGTGAAGCACCTATAGATGCTCTTGAAAAAGATATGCGCCAGCTTCATGTGCAGCAAACAAAGCTGACCGAGTATGGCTTCTTTTCCACAAATAGGTAGCAGTATACAACCTTGCTTGCCTGCAAATGAAATGTTTTGAGCTCTCCTCCGTCTTTTATTCAGCAACCCGCTTATAACAATAATCGGTTATAACGATGGGATTTCCTTGGCACTTGGATGTTGTTATAAGTGGACTAGACTGTATTCCACATCTCAGCAGAGCGGCGAAACGGGCAGACACCCTAGGTCAGGTTGACGGCTCAACGGATTACACTTAGGTCCTCGACTGAAGTGCGCTTATAGTCGTTTGGGCATAGTACAACACCGTCGTTCGTCTTATACTGGGAACATCATTACTCGGCTGCCTATCGATGATTTGTGGCTTGCATCACAATGGTGTGCGTGCCCAAATTTTGTTTTTCTTTAGTTGAGCAGACACAAACACAGCCCACAGTCAGGACAGAAAGTTTTTCCATCGTTGATATTATTCAACTACTCTAACCGTAGAGTAACTAAGAATACTTACCTGAAGTGTCTGTAAGTATTCTAGTTTTAGCACTGCTCGCAACGTTTATTATTTCCAGATAATGTTAAAAGCATCTTTCTATAAAAACACCATACATATGTCCTTCGAAAGCAGCAAGGTTGTGTGATTTTGGTTAGTCGCTCGCGCGCATAAATCAAGCGAAGCAAGGTGGGTGGGGAAGCATTACACGGGTGATTTGTGCTTCTATTCATCGCGCAATTGACAAAGGTACAATCGTGATACATTGAAATACCAACAACGGAGTGAGTGGCTTTCAGTGCCTGCCGCGCATCCTAGCGACGAGCCGCGTATGCGCAGTACGAACAAGTTACAAGAGTTCGTGTCCAACGTTGGTATGAAAAGGCTATCGTTCGGGATAGCACTTTGGCTTGCCTACCCGCCGCGTTCGGCGGCCGCTCACGCGAGCGTTATCTAACTTCTTCGCTGCGCTGAGTGAAAACGGCACGCGCAGCTATATTCTTTTATTTTTTCATCGCATGCCAAGCGCCCAACAGACGATGAAAAGACGATGGTCTTTCCATACCGAGGTTGAGTGAGTGAGTGAGTGAAAAACGTTTTATTGAGCCACTGAAGTGGGAGTGGTTCTTTATTCCAGGAAGCCATGTGATGAGCGGGCAGCCTTCGCTCTGGAGGCCAAAAGTGTCTCTATGTCCAGATCGCTGCTGGTCACCAGGTTCTCCCACAGCTCAGAGGTGGGAAGGTGGGATAGAAGAGGGAGGAGGTTGGGGCTGTGTTTACACTCTAGTATGATGTGAGGAAGAGCACCGGGTTGTAAGCAGAACTCGCATTCGGCCAGAAGTTGCGTTGGGAACATGCGATGGAGGCAGACTGGGTGAGGGGAGGTATTGCTCTGCAGTCGGCGAAGTAGGGATTCTTCTTCTTTTGAGATTTTAGGATGTGGAGGAGGGAAGTTCTGTCGTTCGAACCGGTAATATTGTGTAATATATTGAAAAGTCAGCAGAGGGACGGACGGTGCCGTATCCTCAGTAGCCTGGAGGGGCAGGGCGCAGACTTGCTGGTGAGGCAAAGTTATTGCCCGTCAGTGAGGAATGGCCAGGAGTCTCATGAACTGTGTCGCCACTTGTTATACTGCGCATACGCGGCCCGTCACCAGGATGCGCTGCATGTACTGAAAGTCACGTGCTCCGTTGTTCGTATTTCAATGTATCACGATAGTACCATTGGCGATCATGCTGCAGCAGCGCCCCCCCCCCCCCCCCGCAGTTAGATATTTACTTTTACTACTTTGGAAAGAATAATTCATTAATACTTAGATTATTTCAAATAAAATTAAATTCTGATAGCCCATATCTCAGAGGTTCAGGAATGAGGAAAAACAGAAGGAAGTTGTCGTGTGAATTGTTAAAGAGCGCCGAAAAAAAAATGTTTTTGAACAGATTTGGACCGATTAGCCTGCCGATTCCTTAACACGAAACTATCCCCAACCTTTACAGCTTCGGCTAATCAGTATGTCGTTAATTTGGTGCTAACCAGTGTAATCACTCATCAAATTTTACTGAGAGGCGCGCAAACCGCAAACGACACGCTACTACATCCCAGCGAAGTCGTGGGCCTGCATGCGTAGCGTGCGGAACCTGACACGCACATAGCAGCATGCGCACATCGTGTGTGTCATATATGCCAATTAACCTGCCCGCAGGCTAATAACGCAAGTGACTCATTCTTTAGAAATACGTCAATAAAAATGTACTCACTGTTGAACAACCAGGGCATGTCGTAAACCATGATAAAA
The DNA here is from genome assembly GCA_013339765.2 of Haemaphysalis longicornis. Lineage (NCBI taxonomy): Eukaryota > Metazoa > Arthropoda > Arachnida > Ixodida > Ixodidae > Haemaphysalis > Haemaphysalis longicornis. Next base: position 44,128 of record JABSTR010000135.1, read on the forward strand.
CCTGTGCGCACAAAAGAAAATCAGTGAAAGCAGAAACCACTGGATACGCACTTATGCACTGGACCATACTGGGTTACATCCTGTTGTACGTTAATGTTCGGCGTCTTATGTGGCGAAATAGCTCGCACCTTTGAAGCCTTACCTCGCACTTCCCACTCACACTTCGAGCTTGTCTGAAAAAAAGTAAACTCTTCATTTCCTTCATTCTTCTCAAGAAAAGTCGTGACGCATGCTCGGCTAGTGAATATAAAAAAGCAAACCAGTAACTTCTAAAATCAGCTGATTTGTGTAATGAAGTTACAATGCAAACAAAATAAGCAGTCTCAGGGTTCCTTACAACATTTAATGTTCAAATGACGCAAGCGTACAAGGTTCTCTTTTAATTATGCGTCAACATTACGTACTCCCCCGCTACCAGTTCTTCACACACCGATTCGAGGAATGTGGGAACCCTTTTTTTTCGCTTCCATCTGAAAAAACAACTGCCAGGGCTTGGTATTGATCCATCCCTCCTGCGGAGCACAAGAAACTCTATACAATTAGAGCGGAAAGTTGGACAGTTGATACTGGGATAACTTATGCATTATGTTCAGTCGAAAAAATACTGGAACACAAGAGAACAATGCCAACGGGGCAAGCACCAGGCATGAACAAAATTTTATAAAACAAAACACTGAACCTTAAAGTGCACCAATCATGTCGGCCGCAAAATTTGTATTTAATGCAAGAGATTTGAGGGAAGTCGCATGCTAACTGGTGAATGGCTACAAAAAAGAATGTTCCAGAGATACACGCCTTGAAAGTAACTAAAAGCGTCCAAATCTCAAAAAAGACCCCAAAACTTATCAACTCTATAGTCAAAATTCTTCCTTTTTGTCGGCCATCGCAAGTCTGTTTTTTCTGGCCAGTTATTATACCCTTGATCTCTTTACTGAATTACTCTAAAGTTTGGTAGCTACAAGAAAAATAACATTATCCCGACCATTAATTCTAACGGGAATGCCGCGCATAAGGGAAAAAAGTGCAGTTCTTGATTTCTATGTACCTAGAAATATGCTTTGAATCGCAAATTGTGTCTTACTGAGTGTTTATAAGCGTCCAGCAAAATAGGCGCGTACTTGCACATGTTGCAAAAGTTCGACATAACGATGCGATGACAAAATCAAGATTGTGAAAGAAGATCGCAGGAAAACTCACCTAGCGCCCACGGGTAGTACTCCTTGAAGAGACTGATAAGGAAGCCGATCAATTCCATGTCCTGAAAAGCATTGTACAAAGAAGATTGTCTCCACAGCACTCATCATGTAACTGACTGATCCCCTACAGTTTCAATGATTGACACGCAGGTGCTTTGTTATTCAACGCCCTAAAAGTTAAATTTCCGTCCATCCGTCCGTCCATCGTCCGTCCGTCCGTCCGTCGTCTCTCTCTCTCGTCTCTCTGTCTGTCTGTCTCTCTCTGTCTCTCTCTCTCTCTCTCTCTCTCTCTGTCTCTCTCTCTCTCTATCTCTCTCTGATGGAGGCGGCAAATGCTTGGCTAGGGGTGATGTTCAAAATGAAAGAATTGGTTGCTAAAATCGGCGTTTGTGATCTGGCTTAGAGTCCATCATTAACAAGCTGGCTAATTAGCACCATGGAATCCGCTACGCCTCCACTTTTCGAACTTTGCGCAAGCAAATTATAGCCTAGAAAATACGGGCCGCTTCAACGAAAGTTTGTACTTGCGCAAAATCGGCCAGAGTAGGCTCATAGCTTTTTCGCACTAAATAACCCGTCGATTATCTGTCACCTGCCCCCCCCCCCCCCCCCCCCCCCCCTTCCCCGAGCGAAATTTTCACAAGCAAGCACCGACATCTATCGCAAATGGTACGCCCCCTGACAACACCCATGATGTCCTTTTCTGCCATACACCATCGGACCTTGCTCGCCTGGTTCGGTCATGTCCAGCCTTTGCCGGGCGTTGCACATTCATATCGCCTAATTACTCTCCGCGTCACAGCAAATTTCGCCTACTTCAAAAAGTTCCAGCACGAGTGGTTACAGCGGCGCCTTCACCGGATGTCCCAATAGCGAATCCACGCTGAACACGCCCCAGAACTATCAACATCTTCTGTCCGCCATATTGGATAACTGATCCAGAACTGATACTTTTATCTGCCTTCAACAGACCGAGTCCTTGTGAAATTCCTGCATTTCTTGTCTCCGTGTTCAACCCGACTCGTGGAAGTCCAGCTGATGACCACGGTTTCTTGAACTTCAAAAAGCCGACCAGAGTTGCAACCACCATTTTGATAAACGTTTGTTCCATCATCAGTCCCACTTCCCTCGATACTCTTTCCCCGTTGTGACCAGTGGTCCACCCTTTTTAATATAAAGTTCTACAACCACTTAGATTTACGTGTCCACGGGTTGACAACGCTGATTGTGGCAATAATCAGGGTTAACAGTTGGCTTTTCAACCAATTTCCCGCGTTGCGACCAAGGCTACGGTGATAGTGATGACGATAATATTGAGCATACAGAGCGAGCAAGCAGCCATGTTGTCTCCACTGTAACATTCCCCTACAGCATATTCAAATTCAGAGCCATTTCAAACTCTGATCATTATGCTAGAGCTTTTCTCCACCATGTGCGGTCGAGAACAACCAGCACGTTCCCCGTGTTTTGTATCGCGGTCACGGTAGAAGGTCAACCCACGGCATTCGCATGTGAACAACACCGTTTTGCTGCCCAGTAAATGTTCACACCGAAGCCGTGTTCCGGAGAAAGCAACTTCCCAAGCCATACACATTTTTTCATCGGTTTTTGTTTGTTCTTTTTGTTGAACAATTTTTGACCCCGCGCGTGTGTAGAGCAACCCAAGGAGAATTTAACTTCTAAACCCGCAAAAAAGGTAATTTGGTCGGCGTGCCTCCAACAGCTGCCCAGAATACGCCCAGCATATTTGGGTCACTTGCTCACAGTCTAATGTCCCTCCTCCGTTATGCAATGCTATTCCTGTTTTTAGATTCACGTCACTGTTGGTGTCGGGGGTGGCCTGTTGTCTGCATCAGCGCATTTTCCTCACGTTCTTTCTTAGGTATGTTCTAGTCAGGCAAGTTTCTTCGCTGCCAGAGGCGCTTCCGGTGAGGCGCGTTTACATCCATCGTAGAAACGAACGCTACATGCCAGAAGGGGAATAAGGGTCAAGGCGGACGATCAAGAGTTTCCTTAGACATCGTGTGGGGGCTAGGGTAGCATAAAGCCTCAACGACGTTGTAACTCTGAGAACTGACACGGCCAAAACAAGGAGCAAGGTGACACGTGCTTCGCATCTGACTTAAGCGTGATCGTGGCATGAGAGAGTGACGTCGCGAAAGTTGTGAGAAAAGCAAAAGCAATTGTTTTTACGTAGGACAAGCGGAGCAGCGTCTCAAACGAACTACTCGAAGTTCAGCGTGTTTGTAGATTTAACTCAGCGGCCCATACGGTGTTACGTGTCTTCATATTGCTGCAGTGGGAGTGGAGCTGCAGCCGTTTCCCTCGGTAGGAGGCGCAAAATCCTAATTGTTGTAAGTGCAGAGCACTTTATAGGCTCGCCTTGTCGTCTTAGCTCGCTAACGGTCGATGCGACTGCTGGAATCAGGCGGCGGAGCGAGATAACGGACCCAAGTAGAGCCTTCTGTGCTGGGGTCAGGGAGTCATGCTGAGGCTTCGAAAACCACGCGGTTTAAATAGTCATAACAGTTCGAACCTCGTGAACCGCTGGCTCTTGTCATACATCTCCCCGTGTTTAGCGCGAAGAAAACTTCAGGTACATTTCAAGCAAAATCTGTGCATATAACCGGCAGCCCCCGCGTTCATTTAGTTAGGAACGCTCGTTGGGTTGGTTTTTACGATAGTCAGCGAAAAAACTGGGCGCGCAAGAAAAAATACGCCGCGTATCTGCTCCTGTCGTTGCAAATGTCGACAAAAGACGATAATCTTTGCGGACATTTGCCAAGTAAATGCCTCCCTTCGCTTTCCCGCTCACCTCTCATGCTGTTCCTCTTCCGTCGCGCTCCTCTTAAGGTAAACTCGCTAAAGTTTTGCTCAAGTCGATTTAAATTTGCCGCGTTCCACTCCTCCAGGCCGGGTGCCGCGATGCCAGTGCTGCCGTACGGCGGAGATGCGCGTGAATTGAGGCGCCCTACTTCAACGCTTACAGTACCGCGTTTCCCTAGTCCACCTGCGTTCCAAGCAGAACGTGGAGCCTATCTAGTGGAACCTTTCGTAACTGTTGCCGCTTGATTTCTTAAAATGCCGCCAGAAGCTATAGTGGCGCGGGCGACAGCAGGCGATGGTGGAGTGATTTTTTTTTTCTGCAGTGGATGTACTATTTCTTTTCGCAAAAATCAAGCATCTATGATTTTTTATAAAAGAACACTGCAAATATCACTTGTGTATTATTTTGTTGTCTTATATTTGCGTAATGTCTTGTTCTTGTTCAATAATGTTGACAAGTATGAACATTACACCGGACTTAGACGGGCAGATTCAGCTGTCACTATATAAGACTATTGCGCAGGCCTTGTTTTACTTTGGCCGGGTGGCTGAATCGGGTCACAGACAGACAGACAGACAGACAGACAGACAGACAGACAGACCAAAATTCTTGAGTTTAAGTAGCCCAAGAAAGACTATCGTCTTCAAAAATGGAGCTTTCGAAAATGACACAGAAAGGCTCCAGCCGCGCAAGAAAGGAATGGCGCGTTCGAAATGCCGCAGAAAGGGTCCAGCCGCACAAGAAAAAAATGGCGAGTTCGAAATCCCGCAGAAAGGCACCAGCCGAGCAAAAAAAAAAAAAAATACGCTTTCGAAATGACGCAAAACAGCTCCAGCATACTAAATTAAAGCAAACGCAAAAAGAACGGAACCCCTGCTGGTGAAGTTTCACTCAGGGGGCGCGAGAGCAATTTGAAATGCATTGGGTGGCAGCAGTGAGCGGATAACGGTGCTGCAGCCCATTATGGCGAATCACTGCTCTGCACTTCCGACAGCTTTCACATTGAGTGGAACGGCTTCAATTTTTTAAAGCGAAGCTTTCTACGTCTCACTGGTGGTGGTGTCGGCGCGCACCACAAAACTCTCCGCGGTAAAGCCAACTTTCTCTCACGGGGATGATGGTCGCGGGTGAAGGGACAAAAACACTTTTCTTGATTGGAATCGAGCCTGGGTCCCTCGCGTTATGAAGACGACGTCCGTTCGACTGCGCTGTTCCGACATTTCTTTTTTCTTCTTTACTGCATTGAAGAGCGCCAAGCGAGTCTCCAAAATAAGTGAACACATGTAGCCGAAACCCATCTAGAAGGGACAAAACCACCACTCAAACTTACAAAATCAATAGCTCAATCAACTTCAACGACTTCTGTTCAGAGCGGCAAAATTGGCGATTTTTTTTAGTTTCACGGTCGCATTATTCAATTTCACGCGAAAGTACGACCGTACTGAACATATAAAAAAGCCTTATTCTTACCAGACGTTGGCGAAAAATTGAAAATGAAGGTAGTATTGAGCCGAAAAACGTACCAGGCCGAATGTATCGAGGAGACATCACTGTCTCTAGGGGGCTAGCCGAGCGCCGCGAATATGGTTCCAGATGCGTCGATCAAAACGAGAATCTCAGCCGTTTCCAGAAACCATACGCTGCTCACAAACCTCCATGTATCAGATCGGTGTCAAACCGCGATAGCCAACCTTCATAAACGGAATGAAGAGAACCTTGGCAGGACGAAAGAGTAAGAAATCCTTCCATTGGCAGTGTCATTTCTAAGGAGAGATTTCCATTAAGGCTACAAGCCTGAAGCTCCTCCACGATCTTAACTTCAACCTTAGAGTCAAAAATCAACTTCGCGAAAACTCAATCACTGCGGTGAGGGAGCGAGGTGAGGTGAATTTGACAAGATAACCAGCCCGTCTGAGATTATCACGATAATAATCATCAATTTCACAAGCAACGTCATGAACATCATAACGATCATCATCAGTACCAGGAGCAACCGCTGGACGTCCACTGCATGACGAACGCTTCTTTAAATGACGTCCGCGCGGTCCTATCTCACGCCAAGGGAGCCTGTTCTCCGTCCCGCCTAATTCCCTTATCTTAACGCGCCGTTTACTCCTGTGTTTCCCGCCGCGTCCTGTGTTGTCCCTCGGCAGACACGCGAGCCACCTACGCGTAGCGCGTCCTCCGCATAGAATTCCCTGGAAAGTCGCCCACCCCAGTTTTGTCCACAATCAATAATCCCGCTATTTTTATAAATACTTAGCAGGGATACTGACGGCGTCCCCTGCGTGCATTCCCGCGCTCAATTCTGTAGCACTTGGAGCAGCAACCCTTGTTACTTGTTTCTTCAAGCTGGGCTGCAAGCCGGAGTCGACAGAATTGAAAGATTTCTGCGCGCCCATTGTGTCTCTCTCTGAAGCCAAGTCAGCTGTCCTTTCTTTCGCGCGAAAGAAGTTGACTGGATTACAGCTTTCCATTTGGCGCCAAACTGACCATTCGACGCAAAAATGTCACGAGTTGCTTGTTATATATATACTGACACATGACTGACATGGGGCAGGCAGATTGCCTATTCGGAGGAAAGGGCGTTGTGCGTTGGACGTTGTCCACGTCCGCGGCGGCCATTTTTCTGATTGAAGTGAAAAACGAAAATTCCCGCGTGTGTTAAGACTCAGGCGCACGTTAAAAATCCCCATGTGGTCTAAACTAACGCGGATCTCTTCATTGCGGGTGTGCCTCATAGATCAGTAACTACGGCGCATAAAACCCCCGATTTTTTTTTTTTAAGCAAGCGAGTCATTAGTAAACGCCTTGCGACTGCAGAAGGGGCGCCGCTTACGTCTTATCACGCAGGACAAGTTGCATCCCATGATTCCCTGCCACCAACAACGCTGAGCGTCAAGATTTCACGAGGCCATATTTGAGGATATCTTGGCCCTATCCTGGTGCCTGCCTTGAGCTGAGATCCCCACCGAAATCCCTACGAAGCCTTATCTACGCTGGCACCGACGTAGATAACGCGTACTTTAGGCATGAAGATTATGCAAATTATGCGCACATATACACTGACGAAGCGAATTCTTTGGCGTCAGTGATTCCAGTATCAAGCTTTGGCATTATTCAAGTGGTCAAACTTTCCCACCCCACATCACCGGCGGCTGCTGAGCTTCATGTTACATACCTTGCAGCAACATTTATCGCTACCACTATCGCCTCGACTAAATGGACCGGTTTTACCAATTAAGAAACAGCTTTTCAAGCCCTGATCCAATCGCGACCTGTACTCACAACGATGTCTTAATTAGGTGAATCTGCGATGTACTTACAACTGAAATAGGGAGCATGTTGGGATGCGTGAAAATTCGTGAGCAGATCAAGTTTCTGCCACAGTTCATTTAAACGCGACATGTGGCATCCTTCCTTAGAGAGATCCACACTTATCTGAGTCGACTGAGGCAGTACACTAATCGCGAGGCACATGGACGACTGGTGCATGCGATTCGCATGCGACTGATCGTTACGACTGATTGTTATCGGTTTTGGCGCCGTTCGCTGGTCGGAAGAGGCTCACGACGTGCGACTTGCAAGCCAGATGCAGTCGTGCCATCGTTGCGATCGTCGTGCGGCCACAGCCAATGAGAGCCAAAAGGTGTCATCTCTGAGAAAGTTTCTTTCAAATCCCCGAGGGAGCGCCAATGGCAATTCCGAGTGTTTTGGGAGAGCGGCTCTAAGCCGCTGCCGCCGCCGACCCGTGCACACTCTACGTGCGCTCTCCGCCTGGCCGGCCTGGCAGACCCATGTTGCCAGCGGTACCAACAGCATGGGCGAGCGGAATCATGGGTGCTAAATGTTCCCACACCGCTGTACTGAACACATAAAAATGCAATGTATAACGTAATAGCACTATGAATTTTCACTTGAGGTTGATAAATGTTTTATTTTCCTGCTCGGATTTCTCGTGCACATATCTAAATCGACCCTCGTGAGCCTAAACAGGAAGGCAACCATGGAGCGAAAAACATTGGGCGGCGCGACGCCGATAAGGTGACGCCGTCGACGCATCGCACACGTACTTTCGAGCGTGTCTCAAATTCGCGCGTACGACTAGTCGTGGCGACCGTCGTAAGGATCAGTCGCATGCCAATCGCATGCACCAATCGTCCATTACTCCCAGAACTCAGCCGACCGATAGATATCGCGCTTCACTCTACCGAGTGGACCCGTTCATTACATATCCATTAACATGTAATATCGATCGTTCGGTCGACACCGTTACACAACCTTCTCCTTGAAGTAGCCTAAGCCGAGAAATTCCTTCACCGTATTCAATTCGTCGACGATGTCCGCTTCACTTGAGTGTCAAGGACGCAATCTTTTCCTCCCTACTTCAAACCTTACCCGAAAAAAACGCAGTTACCTATAATTATTCAGCCGACCGATCTCTTGCCCGCACTGCAGCGCCGCTAAATAAATACAAAATGACTGATAATTAACATACACGGTACACATGGCAGACTTGGGAATCTAAATTATGTAGCTATTTGGTTACCGCCCGCCAAAGCGCCTTTCATATCGCTCCGGATCAGTTAGCTTCAAAGTACGTAACCTGCTCTTAGAGCTCGTGCAGTCGGGGGATTTAGTCCTTTCGCTCCCATCAAACATACGGTCGGCGGGACCGATAACCTAATCCTCGGCTTTATCCTCTCCGCGGCGCAGTGGCTTTGTAGTGACCTAGCGCCTCAACATCGGCGAGCCGACACTCTGGAGAAAGCCGTACTTTTGGCTGTGCAGCGGGAAGGAAGAGAGATTATGCGCTGGCCGCCTTACTCTAGGCTTAAGTGCTGTCTACCATCGGACCGAAATTTTGACGCACAAGAGTTTTAAGTGCATAGCACTATAGGGGCTCGCCTTGTCGTAGCTAGCTCGCTGGACCCAAGTAGAGCACACGGCGTTCCGTTGTAGCGGCCATCGTCGCGTCGAAACCAGAGGCTTCGAAAGCCAAGCGTTTTAAATAGTCATAAGCGTTCGAAACTCGTGAACCGCTGGCGCTTGTCATACATCTCTCCGTCGTTTCGCGCAAAGGAAACTGTAGGTACATTTGAGGCGAAATATACGTAATTAACCGGCAGCGCCCGCATTAATTTAGTTAGGAACGCTCGTTGGGTTGGTTTTTACGATAGTAAGCGAGAAGAAGTGGAAGGGCAACGTCGGCACTTGTGGGAGGAAAAGCAAGCACCAAAAAATTCCCGCATCTCCACGAAGTAATCATGACGAGTAGGCGAAGCACTGGGGATCGTTCTTACCGTAAATCACCCGTGAGAGTGCTTACTGCTGCTAAAACGATTTCCAATCCAATCCAATACAATACAACACAATTCAATTTAATCCAATCCAATAGAATCCATTTCAATCCAATCTAATCCAAATCCAATTCAATCCAATCCAATCCAATACTCCTCGCGCATGCGCAGCACGCTCCCCAAGAGCGCTCTCTCTCTCTCTCTCTCTCTCTATCTCTCTCTATCTCTCTCTCTCTCTCTCTCGCTCTCTCTCTCTCTCTCTCCTCTCTCTCTCTAATCTCTCTCTCTCTCTCTCTCGTCTTGTCTCTCTCTCTCTAAACCTTCTGTGAACCTTTTATTTTGTTCTTGTTAACCTTCTGTGGACCTTCTGTTCACAGATATGTTTCCATTTACACGGTGCTGTGCCGTGAGCACGGACGCCGGACGCCGGACAAGCCTCGGCCTCAAGTGCTTCGCCCCTAAAAGAACAGAACTGCCGCTGGCGCGGTTTCAGGCATGGGGGCACGCGAGCGCTGCAAATGCGGAAAATTTGAATGCATTGGGTGGTAGCAGTGAGCGGATAACGGCGCTACAGCCCTTATGGCGAATCACTTCTCTGCACTTCCGACAGCTTCCACATCGAGTAGAACGACATTAGTTGTTTTTTTCTTAAGTTGCTTGGTAGGTGGATAAGCTTAGCGCTATAGGACTGCCGAACGTTAAGCCTCACCATAGGCCTAACAAGAGCGCGTGGTCAAGCCTCATAGTCACGCATGCACGCACACACACACACACGCACACGCACACGCACAAACGAATGATCATGTAGTTTCACGCCCACACTTGTAGATATCTGCAGCTCGAATCAAGTTCGTCGACAGAGTACATACTCACCGAGGCGTATTGGACATGCTTTGTAAAATTGCTTTAGTCAGTCAAGAACCAATCAATGAATTAATCAATCAATCACTTTGCGCGCATTGTATGAGTGTCGACCACGATAACTCTGTGAGTGTACTCTGAATCCTTTCTGAGCACTATGAAGCCTACGGAAGTGTTACATACAGACAGATTAGCACATACCCTCGAGGCAGTTTGGAACAAAGATTTATAAGCCGCCTCACTGCTACAACTCTAATAGACATTCAAGATGTTCCAGGC
>JABSTR010000136.1:0-33366 GCA_013339765.2 Haemaphysalis longicornis
TCAAATGGGCGCTGGCCGGGTGGGGGCGTGGTGCGTCGACGGAGAAACCACGAAGTCCGAGTCTTGTATGGGCAGCGACGGTAGATGTGGGCGGGCCTCTTCCCCGCAGTTGTAACACAGCGGGTGGTTATCGGGCGTTCTCCACGTCTCGGTCTTCCTTAGGGCCTGGGTTCGGGTTACAGGGGGTCGGATGGGTGACATTGGGCGGTGGTAAAGCCGGGGCCTCTTGACGACGGGTTGGAACAGGGCGGGGTCGACGAACAGCCGCGTAGTAGGTCATAGTCTCTGGCTCGCGGGGTGCTTCGGACGGCATAGAAGTTCCCAAAGCCTGCTGTACTTCTTCCCGGATCACGTCAGTAAGGGAAGCGACTTGAGGTTGTGGCGTCGTCGTAGGGAAACGTTCCGCAGCTCCTCCCTCACCACTGTCCGGATGGTGTCGCGTAGTGAGTCGGAGTTAATAGCGCCGCCACCAATCGTCTCCGAAACCAGCGCATTGATTGGGCGGTCGTACTGCCTTGTTGGGATTTCGAGCGTCTTCTCCATCGGGGCGGCCTGAGACGCGAATTTAGACACGATTTTAGGGGAGTTGCGAACAAGGCACGCGAAGAGCTCTTGCTTCACACCTCACATCAAAAACCGTAGTTTTTTTTTCCTCCGTCATTTCTGGGTCCGCACGGCGAAAAGTCGCTTCATCTCCTTGGCGAAGGTCATGACCCCTTCGTTGGGGTGCGCGTTCGAGTTTTACAGCAATGGCACCGCGCGTTCTTTTCTGACCACGGTAGTAAAGGTATTAAGAAACTCCCTTTCGAAGTGAACCCATTCGGTCAAGGAGCTCTCTTGGTTCTCGAAAGAAGGGCGAGCTAGATCTTCCAATTGAAAGAAAACATGCCGGAACGCTTCTGCGTCGTCCCATCTGTTGAAGATCCGGACGCGCTCCAGCTCATTCTCCAACCATTCTTCTGCATCTTCTGCGGGGGCTTCTCGGAATAGGATGGCGGTTCCCGTGGCTGCTGCAGAACGATTGGTGATGTTGCTTCTTGCACCATGGTGGTGGTTGCAGCGGTCGTTCTTTTGGTTCCGTCTGGCAGGAGACCAAACTCGGGCGGGAGGCCTTGCAGTCTGAGGCTGGCTCTTGTGGAACTGGCTTGGCGGCTTCCAGAGGTTGTAGAGCTCATGAAGGGTGCGTACCCCGCACCTCAACCAGATGTCACGAAGTCAAAGACGACGCAGTTGTCTTCAAGAAAAACAAGTTTATTGGAGGGAAATTGTGCTCCCCTAACAACGCAAAGAATACAGAGGCGGCGAAGCGGCATTCAACAAAGTGACACGTGCTCGCGAGCTCCGGCGATCGATGCCGCGCCGTCTGCTCTGCAGGCTTTTATCTTTCGGTGCAAGTGTTTCTAGAACAGTCGATTCCGATCCAGAACATTGTAGATCACAGAAGATTATTCTGGGCTAGCGACGTTAGGGAGAAACAGTTTGCTTATCTGAATGTGATAGCCCGTGCGGCATCAAAATAAACAATAGAAGCCGCACTTAGATTGGAACGCAGATAACACAGCCTGTAGCGGGCCGGAGGTAAAAGCAAACAATAAATGAGCTATACATGGTTCGTGGCAATATGTCATGTGCGGATGTATTTCAGTGCTGCCCTTTTTCCCCTCTCACAGCGCCAGCACAAATGTTTCGGGTGTTAGTGTGCACTTTAATAAACGTGATTGATTGATTGATTGATTGATTTATTGATTGAATATTTTTATTATTTTTGCAGAAGCTGGATTAGTTTCAGCGTCCCATTCGGGAAGTTTTGGCCTGGTTGTTAGCAGTGATCCACTAGGTCCATTTTGGTAGTGTCTTTTCCTGGAGTTATCGTCCTCACGCGTGCACTGACTTAACGAAGCTTGTTTTTGGTTACTTCTATGTTGTGTGGATTCTGCTACTGTATTTCTCGTACGATTTGTTTTATTTTCTGTCTTTTGGTCAATTTATTTGGCCGTATTTATTTTATGCGTTCTTTTGGAAAAATATTTTAGGTTACCCTGAGCATGCAGACTTCATTCTTTTCATTTACCTTTCATTAACATTACGCCTTTTGTAAGATTTCTTTTTGCAATAAACCAGACATTACAGTTTCTCTTGATTCTGGTATGTTGGTTGGAAAAATGTTTTTTTTTAATTTTTATTCTTCCTTGCAGTTTTTCTAGTTCCTTCATATTATTTTTTTTCCTCACTGAGTGATTATTTTTCAGCTGTGGATGTATTTAATTGCTTTCGCTTACCCTCCGTGCGCGCCAGCCCGAATTTATGGTGTACTGTTGGTTGGATTACACTATTTTATTTTTATATTATTTAGCGTTTTTGTAGTTTTTTTTGTGCTCACTCACTCTTGATTCCGCTCAAGAAATTTTTAATGAGTCGCGCCCCTTTCGTTTAATTCGAGAGTGCTATTTCGGTCGTTGCTTCTGTCATCTAACAGTAAGGGGGACCCCTTACATGAACAAACAACAAGTTTCCGAAGATACGCAGGTTCTGTTCTGTTTTGAAAGACGCTAATATAATACCTCTCCCCCTTTAACAAAGGAGAGTCAGTTGTGGAGGTGTTGTCAGGTGACTGAAGGTATAGCGTGGGCATTGGCGGTAGAGAGGAATGGTGGTTGGCCAGTGGTTTCTCACAGCAAAAATACCTTGTTCACTATTGAATAGGTGAAGATTCCTGATAACCCAGAGATGGCATAAAGTTTCAGTGACGTTTACTATGAGGATTCTTTTTTTTTTCTATCTTCTCTTCTTCTTTGGTTGAGCACGCAGTATGTTTCTTGCGTAGAAAACCCTACTCTAGAAAAACACTATCTGATTTTAGATCAAAAATTTATTTGACTTCATCGCCGGTTTACATTTGTTTACTGAGCATTTGCACTCCCTCAGCGTCCCGGTGCTCCTTAGTTAAAAAGATAGCAAATGAGGTGATCGGGGAAAGGCCGGTAAAACTTTGTTGAATCAGGACCTTTTATAAAAAAGGTAGATACATCGGAACCTTACCACATTCCGTAGACCAACCAACACCGAATGCTTCCTTCAATTGATTTCATGCAATGCACTTTCAAACAAGTCTAACATGGTTTCAGGTGTTCTGCGAAAACATAGTAATATACAATCGGGCGAATCCGAAAGAAATAAGAAAAACGTGGTTGCGAAGACCTCAAAAACAATACATATTTCATTAACTTTAGTCACTACACCAATTGCTTTTTTCTCCGAGTGACCGGTGAAGAAGAACAGTGCACTCTCTCAGCATCACAGGCCAGTAAACCTCCCCTATATCGATTATCGGTCATTTTACCTCCTGTTCCTAGACCTACCTCTATCGGTCACATACATCTAAAACGGGCAAGAGAAATATCAACTGTTCCTAAAAAAAGAACGTCTTTCTGTCAACAGCAAAGCCGTGCCAACTTCTAGACAAAACAAAGAAGGCCAAAAACCTACAAATACCAAAACTCTTGTATATAATGTCTTCCGAATACGGAAGCAGAACCCAAATATTTGGGTAGAAACTCCAATTCTACCAACGTGACTTCTAAAAGACAGATACACAGTGCCGCCCAATAGTTGAATACTGCGACAAAGTATACCTCTTCTTGTTTTCAGAAATGCACAGGTATTGACGCCAAAACGGTATATCTGAGAGGAATTTGTGTGGTCCCAAATCATTCAGGCTAGCTGGAATGCCTGAACCCATTTTAGGTGCGCTTACCTTTTACACCCACGGCTTCCAATCTCCACGGAAAATTGAGTATACCACATAGTGCTAAACACATGCTTTAGGACAAAGAAAATTCGCATTGTTAGTGCCTAGAAGGCTCTGATAATATCACAGGAAACATACCAGAGCCGTCTCTAAAGAATTTGAGTAAAACATTTTGAGAAACTTTCTTTCTTTCAGGTTACGTTCCTCCAAACTATATAGAGATCTGTAAACAAAGGTCGCGTTCTCTTTTGTTAAGGTGGAAGTCTTGTCTTTGCAGTAATTTCAAAATATCAAAACCTGGTGGCTCAACTTGTGACGCGAACTTGTATAGCAATAACAAATACGAATATGTGCACCATTTGTCATAATAAAAGCAACTTCCTTATTTAGCAAATTTGTACCTTTACCTCTTAAATTCTGCTACGTCATTGAAGACTACAAACAGGTTTGTTATCCGCCTCTGAACATCCTTATTCCTTTTTAATGTTTATAATGTGTAACGCCAGTTCACCCGTCATTCTCAATGTTCGAAATATTTTTTTTTACATGACCGCTCGGTTTAGTGCAAGTTCATTCTTTGTAGTGACAAAAAAAAGATTAGCCTGGTAAGCGAACTTAGGGAAAAATGACAAAGGCAGCGTGTTGGGGGATGCCATATCGTAAAAGTAGTTTCTCCTTGACGCTGGCGGGCGCTCAATTGTACAAGCAAATTTACCTTTATCGGTGCAGTATATAGTCATGAATACAAATACAGTTCTAGCAGAAGCAATTTATTAGCATAGAACATTACCCTACTATAAAAAAGGCAGAAAAATACCACTTCAATAAAATAAAACCTAATGAAAACAAGCTACAGGCAGATGTTAGGTAAAATAGGGTACAGCCATCGTCTGGGCATTGGATGATGTCTTGGAAGTTGTAATAGAAAGTGGAAAAGAAATTACTTAGTGAAACACGTACTTCGTTTGGTATTGACTACACGTTGTTGTATTCATTTAAGATGTGCGTTTCGGTTTGTGTGGACATCAGAATTTATTTGCTATTTCACCTCATTTCCATCATCAGTCCCCTTCGGTGCTAATATCGTTTTGAACACGATTCTGCAGCTTCTCACTGTTTAAACTAAGAGATCTATAATGTTGCTTCAAGTGCTGCTTAAGTCACCTTTGAGTGTACTTTATATCCACAGTAGTCTTTATGTAACTGGCTTGGCCTATAGTGACGCCAGCTTTACAATTTTATAATTTTGCAAAAAATTAGGGTAACAATTTTTCATGGCTGATAATACTACATAGTTTGCTTCCATTCCTCACGGGGATAAGATCCTCTAAATATGAAGGGTCTGCTTAGTGTTGAACGAAATACTAAACTATCACTAATCATTGCACGGAAAGAGTACCTCAATTATCAGCACCCTGCCACATCCTCATAAATAAAGCATTCTGTCATATTAATAGGCCAAGGTGAAAAAGCCAAGCACCTAAAACCTGTGTCACAAATCGGCAACGTTGCTCACGTTTGAAAGCCCATCAGCACAGCACTGGAAGTGGTGACCAGCTCATGCAGGTCACTGCAGCTTGTAGCTCCTTGCAAGAATATAACTCTAGCAAAAACAGATTTAAAGATGCAAAAAAAATGTACTTTGATACATTCGCTGCTGACGCAATAAGTAGCCGCCGATGACTAATGAAGGCAGTCATGAAATCCAAACCCCGAAGGTTAGTCTACCCCCATTAGACAGCACAGGCAGGGAAACCATGTCTGGAAATTGTGCATTATAGGGCCCTGTAGAAAAAGTGCAGGTTTTCTTTAAAACTCATTCATTTGTAAAAATAACAATGATGCCAAATTTATCACAGACCTCGAACAAATAAACTACATACCAAGGAAAGCAGGTGATACCGTGGTGATACCTTAGCATCCTCCTGGAGATGTCTCTGGATGTCAAAAATTGTGTTTCCAGAATTGGCGGCCACTAACAAAACTCATGAACAATAAGCAGAACTGCGCTATTCATCACTGATCCTACGATCGCTATGACTGTACCTTTTGAATGCTCAAGCGCAGTTTACATAACATAAGGTATGGTTGTAGCCGTCGCCAATGCTGCGCCCCTACTGCCCATCAACCGTCCCTTTTGCAGATTTTGTTTTTCAATATTTTTGCGTACTTTTTGGCAAAAAAAACGTCTTTGGTGGTTGGAATGAAGGTGAGATGGCTGTGATATATCTCGCCATAACCTCCAATTAGCTATTTGAATAGGCTTCGTTGTGCTAGTGCAAGAACGAGGCCTGCATTAAGGAAGGTAATATTTTACACTAAGCAATGTCTTGGAAACAGCTGCTATAACTAGAATTTTTTTAGTGAAAATGTGATTTCATTATAATATTTTGCAGTAGCTGAACCTGTAGTTATCTAGAGATGGGGATTGCCAAGTTTGTTGGAGATGTGTTATTGTGCCGCCACTGGAGGGCTCTCATGTCGAATTCTCCCACAAATCAGCTTGTAAACAGTTTCCTTTTTTTTAATTACTTGCTTTACTGTGCCTGCGGACATTTCCTTGCATGCATCTATGCCATATTCAATATGCCTAATGTTTAAGCCGTTTGGCTATTTTTGCGCGTGATCTTGGCCATGGTGATTCTCCACTTTCGGCCTTGTTCTTTGCTGCTTTCTCGTTAAACAGAGAATACCAACCGAGGTGCACTGGCTGGTTGCACAAAAAAAATGAATCACACTAAAAATCGATGAAAGAAAAATATCAGAACTTCAAATGGTCAATTGGACTACAAAGGGGCAGGAAAAAAAGGGATAGCAAGGGGACAGACAGCTTTCGAACGGTTGAAGTTGGAATATTGGTTCTTTGCTTCAACTACAATACACTCCACCTGAAACGCTCGTTCTGTTGTTTTCGGTCGTCCATGGTTTTTGGCATCTGTATTAAGCGAAGTATTGTAAAATACACGTTGTTCTGTTTTTATTTTCAAATTTATGATCATTGCTTGCCTGCAGTACAACTCTAAGCAGGTAATGCGGGTAGTGCCTTTGTTTTTGTCTGCTAAATATATCAATTTAAAATATCCGCATCGATATTCGTGCAGATATCAATAAACATATACTTATATTGGCTATGTGATTTATACGATTATAAAAAACATGAAGTTGCTTTTTTTATTGATTTCGAAACACCCTAATATGGCTTTATTATAAACCGGTGTACAATATTAACTTTGGCAAAAAACACAGTCTGTAATGCGAGGTGACACGTACTGTTCAAAAATAAACAGCTCTGCCGAAGACAAGTCTTTCTGTTTTATTCGTGGCTCCATCACAAACAATACCCCAAACTGCATTGTTGCTTTTAAGGGGGCACTGGAGCGCATGTGAAATCTAGGTCGTTTTATACTACCATTATTTTTACGCAGCAACCAACTGAAAATGGTAGATTTTCACATAATCTGAAAAAAGGTGGCTTTGAGATGTGACATGGATATTGACTTGTCTGCCCCTTACGACTTTTCTGAGCTCTGCAAAATGAGTGTTCCATCGGCCACCCAGCAAAGTTGCGGCGACACAAATTTTGTGCGACCTTTTGTTGAATGTGCAGAAGGGCTAGTCAACTAAATTCCATTACCATGCGGAAAATTGCACGTTGGCCAGACTGGGAGATGCAGCAACGATAGGGTGAGGGAGCACGCGAACAACGTAAAAATTGTGCGGGAGGCTAACGATGCGAAGGGCTTTCTTGCAAGCAATTGTATGATTTGCAAGGACATTTTGCAACAATTACAGCACTCTTCTATCATTAAAAAGTGCAAATCACTGCTCTCACATACAATCGTCAGATCGGAATGGATCTTGAAGCTTGGGGAGGCATGCGTCAGCATGACGTGTATCAACTTGTCTGATAAATAACTAAAATTTCTACGCACGCGCAAGTAAACAAAAGGTTAGACGGCCCTATAAACTGCCTTTCGTTCAAAATAAAATCAGTTGATAGTTCAGCGCCGTTCTTGTCGCAGCCTCTCTCTCTCTTTCTCTCGCTATCTTTTGGACTGTTCCGGATAGATTTGATTGGGGTGAACCCCGGGAGCTTGGATTTTCAGGCCGCATCTAAGAGAGTAGGATGGCACAAGGGGCGACTAGAATGAACCCTTACCTGAAATGTATTCAGATTTGAAGTTCCTTCATATCTTTATCGAACAGGTTGTTGCAGCTGCTTTCGAGCGCGTACGTTCAGCTGGATGTTTGGAGAGTTTCTTTCAAAACATGGCTCCGCGTTTTTTTGCACAAAAAACACTAACAACTTTTTAATGTCTTTTGATATTATTACAAAAATTGGAGAAAGTAGAGCTTGTCGTAATTTATATGACTGCACAGTGTTCCTGGTGATTTTTCAGGCCAGCATTCGTATTTTATTACAAAAGTATACCTACCAAGTAAAAAAGCTGTTCCACTAAACTTTTTCACCACCAAATTTTCTTCAGAAACGTGTTTAGTCTCATTTCTTTATTACGGTCTCCCTGCTTAAATTTCAGAAATCCCACATTCGTGGGTGACAAAACTCGCACATTCACTTACCATCCCCCTAAGTAGCTTTACAAAAGTATGTCAGGGGTATCCCGAAACTACAATATAGCAAAAATAGCTAAAATAAGGGTATACCATTGACACGCATTATGATATTAGAAACTAAAATAGCAGTGACGTCTCGAGAACGTGAGCAAGATATGTGTAAATACGGTCCACAAAAAATGTACCAACAACATGCAGAGTGCACCTTTATTATAGCTCAAACAGCATTCCAAAATAAAGTACAAGAGGGATAGTCTTAACATCGAAACTTTGTGATAACAAAAATTTTGTGTTTAGGATGTGCAGTACATATACTGCCAGTATATTATCTTTATGGGTAATACATAAGATGTTTGTGGTTTGCTGGGAAACGACAAAAAGCTATGAATAGAAGAGTCAACATAGCACGGAAGGATGTTTGTGACAGTACTATTGTCAGAAACAACGGCGTGACAAGCGTTGTTAGGATTGTGCGTCTTAATAAGAAGGTAGAATATACCGGCTACTGCGCTAAAGTGGAAAGAGAATTTGTCATAACTTTAACAATTACTTTTTGTTTAACAAGGGGTGTGAGTCTACCTTCCTAGTAGGATGATAATGTCACGTGTTACGTAGCAAAGACGGCGCAACTTTCTTGAAGAAAAACGAACGCTATTGAAAGCGAACTTGTCCCCCACTAAGACCTGGCGGCAAAACAGCAGACAACAAAGCGACGTGCGCAGACTGGTGTCACGAATCGAATGACTTGGCGTCTGCTCTACAGTAATTTATCTTTCGGAGCGAGGGGTTCTCGAACAGACGAATTGCATCCAGAACACTGTTGATCATAGAAGAATATTCTAGGCTTGTCACGTTACTTCACGACACTGTCGCTATCAAAAGAGATAATGGGTGCAGCACAAAGAAGAGAACAAGCGCTTCACTTTGCTTACGGATAACAGAGAAAACATAGGCCAGCGAAGCCGCTCGGCAAAAACAAAACAAAAAACCGAAAACACGGGTCGTGGCAGTGTCCCCTCTCTTAGAAGGCGTCGACACGATGCTAAAACAAAGACAGTTCGGACGAAGAACAAAATGTTCGTCATCGTGCGTAGTAAGGTTTCAGGGGAACCACGTGGACGACTTCGGGCCGCGTGCGTCGTCTTGAGGTTCCGCAGTCACCAACGGTGGTCACCTCGTAGTAAAGTTGACCAACATGGTATTGAATCGGGTAGGGACCAAAATACCGTCGCAGAAGCTTTTAACTGAGTCTAGGTAATTGGATTGTTGTCCAAACCCACGCAAAATCCCCCAGGCGGTATTCGGCGTCGCCGCGTCGGAGGTTGTGGGGCCAGGCGTCAACCAGCTGCTTGTTCGTTCTGCGAAATCGAGCGAGCTGGCGGTCCTCCTCCGCACGCTAAAGGTATCCTTGGACGACGGCGTTGAGGTCGTCGTCTTCTACGTGGGGAAGCATGGTGTCACGCATCGTAGTCGTCCATCATTGAACAGTGTCATCTGCGTATTTTCCTGTACAGACGTGTTCTAGGCGAATAGGACATAGGAAAGGATATCGTCCGAAGACTTATGTTCAACTTCGACGTACATAGACAGCATATACGCCATCGTCATTCACAAACATTCCGTTAGCTCGTTCGCTTGGGAATTGTACGCCGTCGTTCTTCCGCGGTCCGTGTTGCGGTAACCTAGGATTCCTTGCATGAGCTCCGCACTGAAGGCTGTTTCACGGTCTGTGATTAAGCATTCAGGGGCTCCGTGACACAACCAACTTGGTTTAATAAATACTTCACGACAATTTGCGCAGTCCTTCTCGGAAGAGTAGCGGTCTCTGCGAAGCGTGTCATGTAGTCTGTTGCTACGACAATTCACTTGTTCTCGAATTGTGACGTAGGTAACTGGCCCAGAAGGTCTTTTTCAGACACTTTGAAACGCTGCTGGCGCCTTGCACAGCCCCAATGGCGTCACCTTGAACTCGTATAGTCAGTCAAGAGTTATTAATAAAGTCTTCTATCGGTCTCTCTCGTCCACTTAAATTAGCATGTCTTGAAATTCATAGAAGAGAAGTAATTTGCGTGGAATAGGTGGGAAAGGGGGTCATCAATTCGTGGCACAGGGTACAGTTCTTTTTTTGTGATCTTATGCAGTCACCGGTGGTCAACGCAGAACCATCATGTGCTATTGTTTTTTTTTTTCTTCACTATTACAACCGGAGCTGCCCGGTGGCCTTTTAGTGGCTGTGTAATGTCGTCGCTGAGCATAATTGTCGACCTTTGTCCGCATGGCTTCCCGTTTGTGTGAAGACACCCACTAGGGTTACGTCGGGTAGGTCGGGATTCATCTTCGGTTATAATTCAGTGCTTCGCTAGCGGTGTCTGACTTATACTTGAGTTCGACGAAAAACACTCGCTGTAGCGGCACAGCAAAACCAATAATTTCTTCCGTTTTTTCTTGCAATAGCGCCAAACTCACGTTGAATAAATACGAAAGCTTCAAGGCATCTTCGGCTGCATGTTCAAAGTCGGCGACAGCGACCACTTGAATTGTTTCTTGGGTTTCTTTGAGGAACGCAATGGAAGTGCGCTTGTTTAGAAGCTGGTACACTTCCGGTAAATTAGTGATCAAAATGTTGGATTTGGCACTGCTTAAAGCGCATAATGCCTCTAGCGACGGTGACACCGTGGTCGAGAACCAAGCTTTGGTGACTATCTGCGATAGCGTCGACGTTAGCAGCAGCATCCTCACAGTTCACGCTGATCATCAAGCTCGCGCGGGCTCGCCGGGTGACGTGATCATCGGCGATCCTCACGGCAGCACTGTGTTGTGGGTTCGGTCCCGGCGTCATGGAATGATCACTGGAAAACGTTATCCACTTCTCTTCGAAGAAATATTGCACCGCTGTCCGTCAAAAAGTTCATTGCACGAATTAAGTCGCGGGAGCAGTTAGGCAAAATGACGAAAGCAGCAGGGTATGTGGTGCCATCTACGGTGACGCGAGATGTGCAGGTTCCACTTGGCGTTATGAGATGGCCTCCTCCTGTGCGTATGTGCGGTACGTTTCTTCTTGTCATAACGTTCCTCAACCTATACGCGAATGACCCGCTCATTACTGATAGTCCGCTCCTGTTTCGATGCGGGCGACTAAATCAAAGCCGTCGATGGGCAACTGGACGTCGGGCGACGCTTTCATTGAGCTGCGGGTGCGTCCGGGGATCGTATATCGGCTTGTGCGTGTTGGCGGTGGGGCAAAATGCGTCGTCGTTACCGCCTTCTCGCCAGCAGGCTTGGTTATGCCGGCTACGCGTCGTCTCGTGTCCTTGCGTCGTGTTCGGGAGTCACGTCCGGGTAACATCAGGTCGGGTCGAGTCGGGTCCGCGTCGCCCTGAGAGCATGTCGTGAATGATGGTCTTCGGCGGGTCGTTGCGTCGTTGGATGGTTTTTATCTTTTCCACGGTGCAGAAGTTGTAGAAGTTGTAGACAGCTGTAGAACTTTCTCAAGCGAAAAAAAATGTTGAGAACTTCTTTTTCTACTGGACGTATTAACGCACCGATGGCGAAAGTGACTCGAAGCAAATGCAATCGGCCTGTTGTTGCCGTTCACCACGTGTGCAGGTGCACAACCAAGCCCATAGTCACTTGGGCTTTGCATCACTTGTTAGTTGGATGTCCTTAGTTGAATCGTAGAGTTCTAGCACACTCTTGTTAGTCGACCTCTACTTACATGCGTTATACATGTCCACACAGTGATTTGAACAGTTCTAATTGGTTTTTTGGTGCACTAAGTCGTTTAAAGCATATAGTACATTGGTGAGATTACAAAGCAATTCCAAATAAAATTTCGCAAAGCCCTCCAATGCTCTCAGTGTATTTCCAATGGCTTATTTTGGCGAATCCTCAGTAGCCCTGATTTTTTATGGCATGTGGTGCTATTATTTCTATTAAATTAGTGTACCAGATAGCAAGCACGATTTTGAAACAGCCGGCACTTTTCAGCACTTATTTGTATGCCGTGTCGGCTTAGACGAATCTGCGCCTGCTCTGCACTAACCTAGCAATTGTTGTTTTAACCTCCAATAGTATAGGCGTCCGTGTAGCAGGCAGTAGCCGGTAACCCGCGCAGAATCTGGTCAATTAGAGATTCTGGAAACAATTTTGGTACGCATGCTACACCGAGCGGCATGCGCTCAAATTGGAAGACACCCATGGGCGTGTTGACCATAACCAACTCTTGCTGCATCCAAATTGAGTGGCAGGTACGCTTTTGATAGGACGAGAAATGCAGGAAAATTGTCACTGGCATTGTATGAATATGCAGGGCAGCGACAGCTGATAATGGTCAACTTTAAAATGTGGGTTTCCTTTAGCCTTCTCAAATTCGGTGTTGCACACAACATTATCCTTGGGCACTACTGCTAAGGGTGCCGCCCAACCGCTCAGCTAAACACGTTGCAGTACACCAGCCATATTTTCATTTTGTTTGTGCACTGGCTCTCGCCAAGCTTAGGGCAACGATCGCGCGTGACCGCAAACGGGCTAGTTTTAAATAATATAATACCTCCATATCCGGACTCAAATAGAACACCATATTTTTTCCAAAGGCCCAGATGCATCTGTCGCCCTCACCCGCATGATGTAATGCTACCTGAGTGCAATATTACTCAAGTAATTGAGGCCAAACAACTTAGGCTTTCTACCGCTTTGAGCCTCTTTGGCTATGAAAACAGGCCTGAGAAACTATTGTTATCATCCCAAACTTTCCCACCCACTTTTTTTTACGAAGGCAGTCATGAAATGTACGTCGTTCCCTGTTTGAACCTAGCATTAGCAAAACCATTCGCATATTCTGGTTCAGACATGATGGACACTAAGCCGTGTGTAATAGGTTCCATTCGACTGCCTTGCGAGTAATCTTTACGGTAACGACAATAGCACGCATTCCAATGCTGTGTTCTGCATGACGCCATGTGAGCAAGTCACTATCAACGATCCCCTCTTTTACGTGGTACACTGCATTCCGCTACCACATTTTCACAAGTTGTTCCTCTCTGCAGCATTTCTAACAAGTGCTTCTGAGAATGAAGCAAGTCACAGGTACGTGTTTTCTTACACATCGAAGCCAACAGCGTTTCTGAGTCCCGTAGGGAGTCTTGCCGGACGCACCCGGTCTTGGCTCTCCGGTGTCTGCAGGAAGGTTTGCTGTTGTCGCAGGTACGGAAGGGGTCAGCCATCCTTGACAGTCGACTTAAGCGAAAACGCCTTTGGTGTTCGCATAACCTAATGCATGAATTTGCGGATTACGGATATCATATGGTATTGAAAGTCATTATTTCGTAGACCATCATCCAGCCGGTACCGTAAAGCCTCCTGCAATAAAGCGTAGAATTTTCCCCGGGTTGCCACTTTGTTGACATGTGGAATGACGTTAGGCACTGTCACATGCGACTGCTGCACGCGCAAGGTGAAACAATATCTATGGGTGACTCGTGAACACCCTAGCTTGTAGTGTTTATTTATTACGCCCACCGCTTCTTTTCACGTAACTCACGCGTGCGTTTTAAGCAACAGCAAGCGCCGAAGGTTAACGTGGGCCTTTCTCCCAAGTGAGTTCAGGTAGACCTAAAACATTTTGCTTGCCGCAGTGGCGCCGGCCCCTGCAAACAACTCTAGTATTTTGAAATGCAAATCAAAATTTACACCGTCTAGCTGAAATCCCCGAAGCTTTCCTTGAGGCGTAGTTGTTTTTACATTAGGGAGGGTAGATTCGCGCTCCTTCGATATCCACGAGATTACTCCACGCGTATACACACCTGGAGTAATAAATGTTTATAATCTAAACGCAGACCTGCAGGACCAAACAAGAACAGTACCTCAAGGCGACTGGTTCCCCACTGCTAACCATCTGCGTTGCCAGCATTGTGTTTGGACTGGTAGACCCGACGTTCTTTCTATTTAAATGTATTGACTGTCGAAGCCGTACATTGCAAAAACTAACACCACTTCTTCAATTTTATGTGTATAAGGTTGACTTTGTTGGGACCGTGCAAAGGTTCATGGTCAGTGTGAGCCCGCTGCGAAATTCTCGTTTTGTTTACCGGCGGGACGCGAAGTGGGAAGCCGCGAGTGCATGCCTCGCGTTCTTTCCTTTTGTGCGGCGAGAGAAGGGGGTGCTTTTCCCGAGAACCTTTGTTGCGCTGGTATGCGGTGAGCTCTTCCCGGGGGTCGGGCGGCGGTCGTCCTTGGCCTCGGGAGGGGATTAGGCCCGACTCCCTCATTGTGCCGGCGAGCGCCCGTGGACAAAGACGAGGCGGCGAGACGTTAAGACATTACTGTAAGGCGTTAGCCTAGACTGTTCTAAGCCGTCCGGCTTTGGCTTTTGAGCAGATACCGCCCGTTCAACCTAGTGGGGTGACTACTCCTCACGGTATGCGACTTTGTGTAGCCGAGGCCTTGCCTTGGCTTAGCGGTGGCAATAACGTTCGCGGGAAGCTGACTAGGAGTTGCATGAGAGCGATTATCGGGTCATGTGACCGCGGGGGTGACATGTTTACGATTGGTTAGTTCTTTTTTGTGTGTGTGTGTGTTTTATTTGTTTGTAGGGGACCAATCGAGGCTTTGAGAGCTGATGTCACCCGGATGTCAGCCCGGATATCCGCCTGACATCATGTGCACTCTCGCACCAGCATGGGCGCTTACCAAATCCTATAAATGCTAGGAACCCCACTACCGGGGGTCGGATTTTACTTCTTGCAGGCGCTTTGCTCCATCGGCTATGCCGAGCGTCCTTCTAAGATCCACCACTTGGGTCCATTCTCGTTTGTAGGTACCCTGTACCTTCGGCTAAGCCGAGAGTTGTAACGAGTTACCCATTCTATGTAAATATTGTAAATTTCTCTTGTAAATAGTACTGCCCATAAACTCCAAGTTATATCGTACCCAAGCCTTCGTCTGATGGCTGCCGGAGACCAGCAACCACCGAACCCATCGACTCTCCGACTGCCGCCCCCGGCGGCTTAACAGATCGTCGGCCGCACCAGCGAACATCTCGTCTGGTCCTCATTGGCTGACGGGGGTATCAGCGGATCCACCTTTGGGGGTAGAGTGCGAAGAAAAACTTTACTGTCAGTTTCTTCAAAAAATATTTGTTTATTAATATTGTAAATCTACCAACTTAAGAACATACAGTAGACAGTCTGATCTACTGTCAAATAATTCTCTTTAACGGCTTTCACCCACTTGCTAGCGGCAAACACTGCGTCTCTAAAGCCATTTTTACAGAAGTACTGGCGAACCTTTTGTTCATGAAGAAAATTGTGATTCAATGTAAGATAAAAGTACAATGTTCTTTAGGCCTTTTTATGTCTACTTATTTCCAAGTGTGGCTGATCTGGGTGTTAATTCCTGTGCTTTTATTTGTAAATAAAATAAAGCAGAAGAGTTTTTTTTGCTTTCTTTAACAAACATCTTCCAATGTCTGGTGCGGAAAAAAAATATTGGTTATTCATGTTTGATGGTGGTGCAGTGGTTATTGGTATCTTGTTTATGATGTTACCATTTGTCACGATCCTTTCCTTGTGGAATGTACACTTCGGAAAAAAATTCCCAGAAAAGCCGATTCCCGCTTTGTTGGCTAATTGTCGGAGGGCTGAACACCGAAGATACAAATAACTGTCTAGGCAGTGTCGCTGCTCTTGGAAATTGCCATTCACCTAGACATCATCAGTGTAGTTCCCTACTCTTCCGCTTTTTGCGGTTCTGCTGCGCAGTTCCCCAGAAGAAATAAATGCAATTGTAAAGGGGAAACGCTCTTCTACTAGTTAATGCAGTTTGATTTATTTGTTTTCTCCATGGGAATTTGCAACGAGCAATTTCTAAGCTACTTTCTTAAAGATATTCACGCAAATCTAGTTTCAATCATGCCTAACATTTTCATGGATCCCTTATCTTTCAAACTGAATGTTCTGTGAAATTGTACGGCAAAACGAGTGGAAATGTCTACGATTATTTGAATATATCGATTAGGTTCAATTTTCCATGTTTTCAACATCTTTTTATAGCTGCATGCAAGAGCATTTCAGTGGATGTACCACGCTTTTAAAATGTTATTGCAGGAACGTACGATGTTCCGGATCCTCTAGAAATACCTCAATCTCCTGCGTGAGGCAAATGTTTTAGTTTAAGTTTTATACCACGTTGAGCTCCCTCCCCGAAAATTTGTATTGGTGCATGATATCGCAGCTCAGGTTGTCATAGCTTCCCATTCATCCTTAGGTACACAAAAGTAAATAGTGGACTTCAAACCTATAGTTCAAAGCCTAAACCCAGTCCATCTGAAAATATTTACCCATATATTCCTGATATAATTAATAACGTCCTTGTCTCCATAACACTACCGTCTTCAACTTGCTCTGTGTCGTGCTTTTTTAGTTGCCACAGGTAAGTGGAACCAAGCATTTCAGCCTATTTTGCTCTAGGGATATTTTTCACGGTTGTAAGGCAAAATGTTCTGAACTTTTTGTTCCTTATAAACTGGAAAAGCAATAAGTGTGAATGAATTCCTATATTTTCTTGGGTCAAAGGCTATACCAGGCCACAAGAAATCTCTACACGGAAGTGGAAATGAGAACACTGTTCCTGTTGCTTTTGTCCATCAAGCAAGTTTGTCACACAAGTTCTTAAAACAAGGTGCATGAAACCCGGTTATGAAGATACATCTTTTCTTAACTTTGGTGGTAAACATGTCCCCATGTTGTATTTGATTAACAAATTCAATTGATAAAATGCAGTTGGCACGATAACACCCTTATCATTAGCCCACAATGAGGCGCCCCTGAATGGGTGTTTTTACCCAAAACTGTAAAGTTGTGTTTTGTCTGCTCAATTCCATCATTTATAAAGTTATCTTTATGTCAATTCTGTTTGTTTGCTTTCCCCTGCGTGGACAGATAAAAACCCGTTTCAAAAGGTTTGATATCCAGCATGTAGGGTGACCAATTTGGCATTGCGCTGAAAATTATTACCTTCGCAATATGTTTGGTGAGCTAATATTCGCGACATTGTTTCTTCGCCTATTTAAACTCAAAACGCATTGGTAATCTGTCATTCAAAAATTGTTATTGGAAACCACGCGATAAAGGGTACATTACCACCACAGGAGACAAAAAATTGTAGCATTTCTCCCGATACATACAAATACTAAAAAAGGGCAGGTCCAATACGTTAACTATGTGCAGTGGAACTTTACCTTAAGTCAGCTATCAGGCAGAATATTGTCGAGATTTTATGAGTAGAACTCTAGCATAGGAAAAATAGTCCATTTTCATGAAACGTAACATATGATAAATAGTTGTCAAATTAATGCAACAAAAGTATTAGTCCCAATCAAAAAAAGTCAATAGAAAACTCGCATTCGGAGTGTTCTTCAAACTAAAACTGGACGAGTACTGAATTATTGGGGACAGCAAACAAAACGTGGGGAAAACAACGTTTTACGTACGAGAAAAAGGCTGGCACACAAACGTTCCGATCAACCAGGCAGCGCTAACTCGCATCAGCCTATTGGACTGCCCAGCCGCACAAAAGCGGGAACTTTGAACTTCACAAACCTTCAAAGAGGACCTGCACAGAGCGGGAAACAGTGAGATTTACAATGGGAGTTAAGAGGCAGTGTTGCAGAAGGCTGCCCCTCTTTACGGTGACGTGAGTACATGAGCGGCCAGTTGCTGTCAGTATGTGTGCTGGATTTTAGAAAGAAGTATAGTGATTCTAGTTTGAGGTAAACAATTGTGTTATTAACCTTACCTTTGGTTTTTACGATGGAGCATTCATAGCAAAAGCAGGAATGATCTAGTAAAATGCTATTTCGAGCCTTTGGAAACAGTTTTTCACTTAAGATCAATCTCGCTGCCTAAATGCCGATTGGTATGGAAAGTGTGCAATAAACCACAAATAAAATCCCGCTTCTTGCAAACGGTAATACGTTAAAACGCCGCCTAGCAATTCTAGGCAGGATTCTTTACTAATTTCCCTTGCCTGTGCTGCGTATAGTTTAAGCATCAAGCAACCGCATTTACCTGGATAATCCCAAGGTGATGCTTTGTAAGCGATTTATTGGGTTTCAGAGGCTAATTGTGATATTTTAAGTACAATATTTTACTTAACCGACCGGAGATTTGTTATAGGTGCTTTTATATTTTCAAGATGGCGTTTATGAGCAGATGAGGTTGATAATATTTCAGAAATAAGGTTGATAATATTTCAGAAAGCGAACGGGCGCATTATGATTTCCAGCGTTTTGCCACTCATCCACCTGCTTTTTGTGTGACTGCACGTCCTGCCGGTCTGTTTGGGGTAGCCTTTGTAGGTTACACGTGATGTTCATGCAAAGAAGTCCGAATTTATTTTCATTTGAATACTTCACAGAGCAGGCAAGTCTTTCCAAGAAATTGGGGCAAACGCAATTTCCAGCTTGGTGACAGACATGCAGCTGTACTTATAACTCTGTAATCTAGCGCGGCTTTTAGGTGCAGGCTTCGTATATTCTGGGTATATTTTATCCTGCGGGGACTGCACTTTTTTAAAAAAACGTGTTGCATGGTGCAAGCGTCGTTTCAAATACAGCTGATGCAAAAATTAGGTTTGAGCTCTTTTTCCACCACACAACTTTTAGAAAGTGATCATATTCTACCACTTTGCGTGGGTGTAGCCGTTTCTACCATTAACATGAACTTTATGCAAAGAATGGGCCTTCAGTTATTTTATAAAGAACGGTTTCACAAATTTTCGGCTGTATTTACTTAAAACGTGTGAAAACAAAAGTTGCAGCTCTAACAGCCACGCAGCCGCACTGGGATAAGATTCTTGATCTACCACTGCTCTTTAGTGTAGGCTACCTACATTCGGCATAACGTTTACTCAAAGATAGCGTTCACTTTTATTGAGAAAGAACAGTTTGGTAGTGCACCCTTTGTGCAGTAACAAGGAGCGAAAAAGACTTGCAGCTCGTTGCCGACCTCATATCTGTCCTACGTAAACCTTTGCTGTACGCCGCTGTTTTTTGAACCCACATTTTGTATTATCGGTATGTGGCATACTAAAATATGAGCTATACAATTGTTTCAGGAAAAACGGTGCCTCAAAGTGTACCATTATTTAAATAGAAAATGTGCGCATAATTTTCTGCAGTATTTTTTATTTGTGCCACTGTCAATCCCAAAAATTTGGGCTATGCGGACTCTGTTTGGAGAATCATTTTCTAGCTCCGGTATGATGCTTACGTGACAACAAGTTGTACAGTTGAAACAGAAAAAAAATTGTAGCAGTGTGCGCTTGTTTTTCTATACAGAATATGCGCTGAACAAATAGAGTTGCAGCTCTTCCCCTCCATTCTGATGTACCTAGTAATCTCCATGATACTCCGCTGCTGTTATATTTCGTCTAAAGGTGCGTATTGATGACGTACAAAACGGTTTAAAAAAACAGTTTAAAGGGGCACACTTTCTTTCACTTGTATGGGGCGCAATCAAAATTGGCAGCTTCTCAACGCCAACGCAGCTGTATTCGGTAAATGTGTTTATTTTGCCACAATTATTTTGTGGATATATTTATTCCTTTACAAAACAGTTTACACAAAGAACCCCGTTTTATTAAAAAAAAACTACTCTTCAGTTCGCAAATTTGTTCAAAGAAAAAAGGGCAAAGTAAAACTTGGTGCCATGTGCAAAATTATTTTGTTAGAAACATTTTGTGCTCTAATAACGGCATTTGGCGCAGCCGTTGAACCTTTGCCACAAATATCATGTTACGACAACAACATTTTTCAGACTTAGCAGTTTAGATATTCCCGAGAACATAAACTAGGAACGGTGTAAAACTATTCACTACTTTGTCCAGAAAGCTGCTGTGCTACAAAATGGTCTTTAGTCAAAACTGCTCGTCGGCGTGGACTTGTATCCGTTGAGGGAATGTTGATACGAAATTGCGTATCTTTTTTTAAGAAAGATGCCTATCACCGAGTGCTTCCGTTCTAGACAAGTTTGTGGAGCGCCGCCTAAAGATTCCGAAAACTGACATCCCGTGCCTTTCAGAGTACAGGGAACTTTTTCTTCTTGCTTTGTCTCGCACGGCTCAAGAAGCAGGAGCCTCACGCCCCGCCCATCTGCTCAAGATTGTGTCCCTTGAGGGAGCTTTCTCGATTGAAATTTGCAAAATAAGGAAGAAAAAAAATAGGATGCGAGTCCTCACACAACGACCGTGGATGGTTTCCGAAAACGTAATACTCGTCTGTACCTTCTCTTCTCCAAGTGTGTGAGGTGAGCAGTGTGTGCACCCCTGTATCATCGCTGGGGCATGTATAAGGGCCTTCACTCAATAAATTGCGTGTGTCGCGAATGCCGGCCTTCAATATTAAAACTCTTTTGCCGAGGTTATAGTGATAACCTTGCTTATGTGTAATGGTGAGTAGTTCGGTACTCTGTTTGCTTTATGCGATGTGCTTTTTAGTGCAAAATCAACGCGCAGAAAAGGCTATCACTTTATCAAAACGAAGTAATTGTAGTACTGTTTTAGTTCGGCATATACATAGATAAAATGTTTGCTGATTGAAACGTCCTTCTGAACTTACGTTATTTATTAAAACGTTAACAGAAGGTTTACATATGCTGCATGTCTAAGGATAAAAAATTTAAATAATGAAAACCCTTTCAACAAACAAAAATTTTACCTTTCACTCTACGAATTCTATTTCGCTTGACTGCTGAGAACAGTCAATCCTGAGACTGGAATTGATACACGCAAAAGTTTATTTTGATTCCCTTCATACTGAAAGTAGTGCCTGGAAAATAAAACTAATCTCCTGAAAACTGCGTACTCAAGAAATTATACACGTACCATTGAGGGGCAATTTATGGTTTGGTATTGCCAGTGGTGTCTGTTGTAATTAATCTGCTCAAGAAGTCCGTTAATATCAACCATGCATTGGGTTTTTTTTTATGTGTTTCATTTTTACCACCCTGACATACCCGTCGGTGTCATTTGGGTGCCAAGTGAAGCGCACTCTATTGTTTTTTTTATGCCATGCGGGTTGCCTCATTTGATAAGGACACTGTTTGCCCTGTAGTAGCAGGCTAGGATAGTCTTTTTTGATCTGCAGTGCTCTCGATACAATTTGATGCTTTGTAAAGCATTCACAGTAACAGGTAAAAGCGCCATTATACTATCATCTTGTAGCATGAACATTTTTTTATTCTTCTTTGAAGCAGCCTTTAGCATGTATTTATACACATTGTGCCGAGAATATTCCGGCGGATGAATCATGGTTGAACCGCATTGGGTGGTTTGTTGTTCAAACCTGCAGTAGGTTTATTTTCGCACGATGTAGGTTGTTGATATTAAGTTATGGCCGCGAAATAATTATGTTGAATATGTCTAAGATTCGGAAGCTTATCTTCGGGTCTCAAGCACTTGTATGTTCGCTTGTTAAAACTTCGGAGATAACATTTTTTCTTGTTAATGAGAACTTATGGCATTGTAGCCCATTAAGGTTTATTGTATTTTGTGGGAATGGAAAAGGGGCTGGTGTTTTATATGTTTGCTGCGTTTTGTTGGTAATGGTAGAGTTGTCAAAAAACACTGAAAACGGTTATGTACAGTCGTGTATTGAGAAGTTGCCTGTTTTTCTCACTAATGTCCGTTTACGTGTACAAAATGGCGCCGGAAAAAATGGCAAAAAAATACTCCCGAACCCATATAGAAAAAAATGATCTTGTGTAAATAATACTTTTGCCGAACTTGCAGTACGTTACACTTCTGCTGCATTTATTTGTTTTCCTGTGCTTGTTTTTATGCCGTGCTGCTTTTTTACTTATGGCGTTATTTAAACGACAGAAACATGTCATATTCAACGTTACTTTTGAAATCACCTCAAACGAATTCACTCGCAAACTGCACAAAGTTATCCTTGGAATACCGACGCGACATGTTTCAGACGCATGGCTAAAGTTCTCTGAACCGGCGGAGTCGAAATCAACGTGAGTATCAAGAATACACAACACGACTAGATCTTAAAAGGAGCGAGTTCACTAATATCCAGATATACATTTTTTGGAAAGAGCAGCTTGATGAAACGGTTCCAAATTGA
Source organism: Haemaphysalis longicornis (assembly GCA_013339765.2). NCBI lineage: Eukaryota > Metazoa > Arthropoda > Arachnida > Ixodida > Ixodidae > Haemaphysalis > Haemaphysalis longicornis. The sequence goes on from JABSTR010000136.1 coordinate 22,452, forward strand.
AACCATTGATTTACCTCTCTATAACTGTCTTGTGTGCGCAATATTTTTTCTACATTTCTGATATCTTCATTGTTGTTGCGTTGTCTTTTCATTTCTTCCGATATTTTCAGTAAACAGCTAATATATGGACATAACTATGCATATATCACGTTTTTCCTTTACCTAATATAATAAATTGCTGTTCTGCACGTTCTTTAAAACGTTTACACTGTACTTTCTTCGTATTCGCTTAGCTCATTCGTCCTAAACAAAAACAAAAGTACTAGAGCTTGAAATATAACTGATACGGAAACACCTTGTCCGGTGCACAGCCAGTTGCATAGAATATTTAACGGCTGCACTACATCTTAACGCGCCCACCCTGGTAGCCGGCCACACTGGAGTGTTGGTCATCGATACAGGCAGCCAATGGCACGAGGGGAACTTAAGGCGTACATGCACCCGTATCGGGCATCGCAGTTGTCCCACCAATATACCGCAACACCTCAGCCAAAATTACTAGAAAACAGGTTTTATTTCCCCTTCTTATAATTGAGGATGTGTATGGGAAGAAAGGAGAAAAGGCGGCAAGGAAAATGAGCGCCAAGCATCACCGAATTTGGGGGAGGAGTGATTTTGTCGGGCTGTCGTTGTGATAACAGCATCAAGTAGTCGGGCTTACTCAAGCGACGGGGACCCGCTAAAACGCCTCGCCATTTCAAGAAAAATCGCCCCAAGGTGTCAAAAAACGAGCAATCTGCTGAGTACCGGAGGTTTCGCCACTAAGCAGGTGCAAATCAACTGTAACCGATACCGACAGAGCAGCGAGCGAGCTATTAACTTTTTCACATATCTAAAACTTTTTACAAACAGTAAGAGGGAAACTCCTAATTAATAAGGTACCCTAAAGCCACATTTGTCATTGTCATCAGCTAACATGACCTAATTCTGCTACTTTCTATACGTTTTTATTATTTTGAACATAATGTGACAGGACCTAAGGGGGTCACTGTAAAATTGCAAAAGGTGTCACAGGGCCCTCGTGCCATGCGCGAAATATATTTAAAGCAATTAAAACCGCCAATAAAAAATTAAAATGATTGCCTCCAAAAAATCAATTGACCCGTATAAAAATTCTACAAGAAGCCGCACGCCACCGGTTAAAACTGGTTTTCCCTACACTGTACTTTGTTTTTTTATCGTGGTCAAAGCCATAGCCACCTGGCCTTGAACTGGAGCGAGAGGTTTCAAGGTGCGAACCCCATCTGAAATTATATTCATGAAGAGTGTAAAATATTCTTATAGAAATGCTGTGCAAAACTACTCCCTTTAAATAACCAATAACAACCATAAAAAGTCCGGTTACAGGCCTAATTTTTGTCGTACCAAAAAGTTGACAGAAGCAATAAACTGAATACGGTGAACAACAATATTAATGTGAATAAGTTCGTGTTTTTTATTCAGGCGCAGTCCTGCTGCATAAATTTTTATCTCCAGAATACGCCATATATATGTTCTAAAAAGACATACCCGGGAGAGAACAACGGCTTTGAAAGCAAAACGTACAGGCATACAGGTTACAACACAATATAATAACCGGTCTGGTAACCAGTTTCTAACATTGTATATTACAGCTTCGCGGACAATGTTGAAAATAGTAGACGGCCAATTCAGAATAGCCTAGAATACCCAAAATAGGACCAAATTGCGAAATTATATACTGGGTTTGACAAGGAAGATATAAACTATCTTATATTTCCGCTGTTACAAATTGACTTGTACCACATATCCTACAAAGAAAAGACATGGGCCAACGTCGACAGCTTATCGAATGTGGAAATATCAAACACGCTTTCACCGAACGGCGGGTTTAGTGCGGACGTATTATCGTGGGAGGTTTATCGAAATAACTTTTTTCAGCTCTTTATGTACCACAATTTTCTCTAGTTTTTTTATTTCCTCCACACTGTCTTTGCTCACGTACTTACGGACGCTTGTGTCCGCCACCCGACAGTTTTTTTCTTAAACGTTTTACCATGCACTTTTATTATTTTTAGTGATGCAGTTACATTTTTGTTGGGCCCGAACTTTGTGTTGGCGAATATCTCGTAATGTTCATGGCATAGGTGGGGCTGTGTTTAAGCGAATCTCCTTCTGGCACTAGCGTACACACCAAATCACAGAATAATAAAGCATTCTACCCTAAGCCAGAAAAAGGGTGATATATTCTTGTTATTTATCATCACCTCTACTTTATTGGCTGTCAAAAAGCTAATAGTTTGTCGTTTCTTCGTTTTTACCTGCGTGTAACACTACTTGATGCTTGTGCTCCCCATGTCCATAATCTCTGCTGCAAAGCTAGGAATCCGCTCCTTCTTGCAGCGTCTCGTATTTTTACTCGGCATGGCGATTGGCTGCTTGGGGCAGACTGACCGTGGAAATCGCTTCTGTAGCAGTGGTGTACGCAGGATTACATTTTGAGCGCGGAAGGGGAGAGATGGAAAAATGAGAAACACTACAATATTGTAGAAAGAAAATATGCGGGAAATATAACAAAGCGTGAATAAGTAACAAATTTGCAATTTCACAAAAAAGAAAGGTGATGGGTGAGCTCCGCGTGACCCCCCAATTGTTTGGTTTTGTATACTTATGATTATTCAGAACTCTTGCTACCTAGCTGATGGTGGAGGGGACAAGCAGAGGCTGGGGCGGCAAAGGATACGCGTGGCAATACATAGAGAAATCTATCTGTAGTCGCTATGTTTTCCTGTCGTCCCATGGCGTTTTGGCTTTCGGCTGTTGGTAACATACCAGTAACGGGGTACCATTCGTCAGAGGCCAGTACGACAAATTAAAAACCAATATTCACGTGCTTTTATAGTGGGCACAGGGCTCAACGAAGTTTACGGAATGTTTACAACTCGAAATAGGGAGATGGAGCGAGCCCCTAAACTCAAAAGCCACCAATATGAAAAGTATTTGTAAACAGTTTCGAAGATTTTCTCTGATGTGGCTAACAAAAAAAGTAGTGTATTTCAAAAAGAGTGAGTTTACGTAGTTCAGAACCTTTTTTCTGAAGTGGCTATGTTTTTTAAGAAGGAGACTGGGCTGTTAATAATGTAGTTATTAAAATTTATTTCAATCTGGGTTCTTGTTTATGAAAGGTGGCCACTGGCCTTGTGTAAGTCAGTGACGCAACGAGGAGCAGGAGCCTTTAATATTCGGCTACCGAGAAGTATCTTCTCTAAACAGCATTATAATGCTTAGTTTCTCTCATTTTAGACATTATGAACATGAGCTCCGTATTGACAGTTACAATAGATTTTTGGGTAAAGAAACTTTAGTGTTCGCGTACACTTTTAAAGCCATAGGAAGTGATCAGAAGTTTTACCTGTAATTACCTAAGAGCACAGAGAACGACGAGAAAACAATTGCCACAAAAAATCATGTGGTATCGGAAAAGATTAGGTTCGGTGCCGTGAAACGCTATTTATAGACAATGAGAGGACCACGAAGCCAAGGAATTGAAGGACACTTACTACAGTACTCGGGCCGTGACTCTTAGTGCAAGTCTTCGGCGGATGTCATCTATTAGGAGTGGACCTTACGTCCAAGCCTTCAAACGTTGACGTGCCTCACTGTATACTCCGGACGACTTTGTACGTGTGGGAGCTAAGGCCCTAAGCGAAGGGCGATAGCTTACTAATCATCGTACAATCAAAATCGAGCGTCACTGCAGATTCCAGAGCAATCTGAGGTTTTCTGGCAGCGTATGGGCATTTTCAGGGACGTAACTCCTTTGACGTGGTAATTAGATTTTGTATTTAAACCACGTAATGGGAGCATGCATTTTTACGTCCTATTTTACACTCAGGAAAGAGTTCAGAGTATTGATTAATTAGACGATTTTATTTCCATAGACCAATCGTGTCGGTGCTGCGCCTTTTTGACACTATAGGCTTCAAATTACTGATGCCTTGGTGGCTTTATTATATTACCCGAACATAATTTCTGAACTACGATTTCCCAGAGCACGGGTAAGTCTCGCAATCTCGCGAAGACTTAAAAACATGGTTTATTATCTATTACGTTTGAGAAACAACTTTACTCCCTGAATAAAATAATATTGTAAAATTGTCGGATGTACCTTTACTGCGAAGTTCTCAAATATTCCAAAACCTCACCTTCTTCGCGAAACCCATTTTGCAAAAATTTTAACTGGTCAAGAAGCTTTTCGGTGTATCACATTCCTGCTCGAAGGTGCGTGGTGTCGTAAATTTTGTTTCATGAGACCATTCGTCCTCGCCGTCTTTTTTTGGGTTCTTAACTCCACAAACATCAGCGCAGCGTAATGGGAGAAGCTTCCCCGCACGGGGCACCTTGAGTAATCTTGGTGACGGTACTGGTGATTCCGGGGACCCCGAGCCCCCCAACATAAGCTGTGTCCTACCGTGGTGATGTGTTTTTAAGGTGAAGGGTAGAAACCTCTAACGGTGGCCGTCGGAGCCGTGGTCAAGCTCCGGCCGATGGGCTCCCTGCCTGTCTACCAGGCAGGGAGCTCCGGGACCTCTTTGACTACCAGGGTAAGGTCAAAGGAGAAAGTACAACCCGTCACCCTACTTTTCAATGTATCATATGGCATTTTCTAAACCCCCCCCCCCAGACGTGATCGACCCCCGAAAAGGGGCCGCACCGAAGTTTCTTTTCCTCCTTTGCAATCGATCTCTCCCCCAAAGCCTGATAATTTCTCGCGGTTTTTGATCATGGAATCTGTTGACAAGACAAAGGCCATCACTTCCCAGTCTGTGTTTCTAATCTCCAAGTTTCTTGAAAGCCTTATTGGAAAGTCGTACAAGGCTAAGAAACTCACAACGGGAGAAGTTTTGATAGAAGTAGAAAACAAACAACAATCCTCTAACCTCCTCAAGCAAACGCGCATGGTAGTAGTTGACATTAAGATCACGCCCCATCGCAGCCTCAATAGCTGCCAGGGCGTGATCTCTGATCGGGATTTAATGAATGAGACTGAACCAGATCTGCTCGAGGGCCTCCGAGATCGGGGCGTGACAGCAGTGAAGCGAATCACCATACGCCGAAATGATGAAATAATTCCAAGCAAGCACATAATCTTGACACTTGACCGCTCTAACCTTCCTGAGTCGGTCAACGCAGGCTTCTTGAGATGTCCTATCCGACCCTACGTGCCAAACCCACGCCGCCGTTTCAAGTGTCAGTGGTTTGGGCACGGCACAACATCTTGTCGTGGTAAATTGACGTGCGCAAAATGTGCAGCACATGAACATCAAACTGACAATTGTAAATCCGAGAACTTCACCTGTGCCAACTGCCAGGGACCACACGCTGCCTATTCTAGGAGCTGTGAAAAGTTCAAAGAAGAAAAACAGATCATGCTTTGAAAGTCAACGAAAACATCACCTTCCCAGAGCCACGGAAGAGGTTCGCCTCCTTCCCTCTGGGCAGGTACGCCGACGCAGCTCACCGGGGGGCGGAGCGCTGTCTGGTTTCGGCGGGGACCCAGTACCCCGAGTCGGACTTGGTCCCGCCACTGCCCCCCCCCCCCCCCCCTGGATTGCCTATGGCAGCCCAATCCGCCTCCGCACCGCTCGCTCACCCAGCAGCGACTGTGGTGGCAACGTTTGTTTGGGATGCCGCTGCATCCAGTGCTTCCTCTCCACCGGCCCAAAGCACACGCAAGGGCACGGAGATGGAGACGGAGGCAGTCGCAGCGACCCCCTCCCTCGCCTCACTGCCTGCGCTATCTGTGGTGCTCCCCACGCCTTCGGCACTGGCAGCGCAGGCGAAGAACACCCGAAAGGGTTCAACGTCAAGGGGGCCCTATCCGCTGGGCACCCCTTTGCCTTGAGATGATGACATCGACGTCGAGCCCTTCCAGCTTTCATCGCAGCGGAAGGAACGGGCTGCGACGTCCAGGTCAGTAGAGAAGGCCAGAAAACCCCTTCCAAGAGTCCAAGCCCCGGAAGACCCTACATAAATAGTCACACTCCAGTAGCTCTGAACACATAATAATGGGAAAAGAAAACATAATACGATGGAACTGCAGAGGCCTTCTGGATAATCTTGACGATGTATACGAAATACTGCATGCTTATCAGCCAAGTGTAATGTGTGTTCAGGAAACACACTTGAATTCTAAACATGCAAATTTCTTGAACAGTTACTTGATATACAGAAAAGACAGGGATGGCTGCACGCACTCTTCTGGGAGTGTGGCCATAATTGCCCGGAAATCTTTAGCATGCTACCCTGTCACTCTGTACACGGTCCTTGAGGCTGTGGCAATTCGAACAATATTATTTAATAAGTTGATAGCGGTATGGTTCATATACATTCCTCCTGATGTTTCACTTTTAAGCTCTGACTTTGAGGCGCTGGTTTACCAGTTGCCCGAGCCATACATCCTGACAGGCGACCTTAATGCCCGCAACTCTCTCTGGGGTTCTTCTGGCACGGATGCACGAGGTAGCCTGATAGAGACATTCCTTACATCTTCAGGAACATGCCTTTTCTACAATAAACAGCCAACATACCATAACATAGGACACATCATCATCATCATCATCATCATCATCACCACCAGCCTATCTACGCCCACTGCAAGGCAAAGGCCTCTCCCATTATTCTCCAATTGCCTCGGTCCCGTGCCAACTGTGACCAATTTATCCCCGCAAACTTCTTTATCTCATCTGCCCATCTAACTTTCTGCCGCCCCCTTCAACGCTTGCCTTCTCTAGGGATCCACTCTGTTACCCTTAATGACCAGCGGTTATCTTGCCTTCGCATTGCATGTCCTGCCCACGTCCATTTCTTCTTCTTAATTTCTACTAATATGTCTTTAACACAAGTTTGCTCCCTGACCCACTCCGCTCTCTTCTTGTCCCTTAATGTTACACCTATCATTTTCCGCTCCATTGCCCGCTGAGTCGTTCTCAATTTAAGTTGAACCCTCTAAGTGAGCCTCCAAGTTTCTGCCTCGTAGGTGAGTACCGGTGAGATGCCAGCTGCATCTTACCTGACATAGGACATAACACATACTCATATCTTGACTTGGCGATTGGCTCCGCAGTTCTTTTTCCTCTTCACGAGTGGGGTGTGGCACTGACCCATACGGTAGTGACCACTTTCCCACCTCACTAACGTATATAAATAAAGGCCCATGCAGTCCATCTTCCCAAAACAGGTTCAATGAAGCCAGAGCTAACTGGAATACATTTACACAGACATCCAAACTACACCACACATCCATAGGACACCTACAGGTTGAAAGAGCTACCCAACTTCTCACGGCGCACATCCTCGACGCCGCCGAAAGGTCCATTCCCCAAGCCTCTGGTGCCCCGCGCAACCACCAGAGGCCGTGGTGGAATGAGGACTGTAGGCGGGCGCGAGAGGCCCAGAACAAGGCGTGGGGTATCCTTCGTCGGTACCCCACGTCGGGAAACCTCCTCTTGTTCAAACGAGCCAAGGCATTAGGAAAATGTGTGCGCCGTGAGGCAAAACGAGAGAGTTGGCGTACATTCATAACATCAATAAACTCCTACAAAGACACACGGAAAGTATGGACACGAATACGCAAACTCAAGCGACAATAAACACACAGCCTGCCTCAGGTCAGCACTACAGGAGACACACTCGATGACCAGGCTGACACACTCGCACAACACTTCCAACATGTTTCTAGTTCAGCACACCACACAAACACTTTCATGAAACACAAACAAACGGCCGAAAAGAAGCCTATACTAGATAACAAAAGGTCAACATCTTCTTATAACTCAGAGTTTTCACTGCATGAGCTGAGGGCTGCTTTGAGCACGTGTAAACCCTCAGCTCCAGGCCCAGACAACATCACATACACAATGATACAACACCTGCACGCAGACACTCTTCTAACACTCTTACACCTATATAACAAGATTTAGCTTTCCGGGCACATTCCAAACTCTTGGAAGGAGGCTATAGTTGTAGCTTTCCTGAAGGAGGGAAAAGACCCGTCGTCCCCTTCAAGTTACCGTCCTCTTGGCCTGACGAGCTGCCTGTGCAAGCTCTTCGAGAAGATGATAAATCGCAGGCTCGTGTACTTGTTTGAGTAGAACGGTCTTCTCGAGAGCTGCCAGGCAGGCTTCCGGGCAGGGCGATCCACGAATGATCAACTCGTAGCTTTTGAATCGTATATTAAGGATGCCTTCGTGCATAAACAGTATTGCGTAACTGTGTTTTTCGACCTCGAGAAGGCCTACGACACCGCTTGGCGCTACGGGATCCTCAGTGACCTGAAGTCATTCGGTGTCTCGGGTAACTTGTTAAACACTCTTCTCAGTTACGTGTCAGAAAGAACGTTTCGAGTGAGAGTCGGTGGTGCACTCTCACGGGTTCACGTGCAAGAAAATGGCGTGCCACAAGGTGATGGGTTAAGCTGCACTCTCTTCATAGTAAAAATAAACACTCTTGGTAAGGCACTGCCACCCACAATCTCTTATTCCAGATATGTGGATGACGTCCAGATATCCTATAAATCATGTAATATGTCAATCTGCGAACGTCAAGTCCAGCTTTGTGTCAAGAAACTTGCCGGCTGGGCAGACAAGAATGGGTTTATATTGAATCCTGCAAAAAGCTCCTGCGTTGTGTTCTCCAGGAAGCGCGGGGTCCATCCGGACCCAGACATTACTCTTAATGTTGTGTCGCTTCCTGTGAACAATGAGCACAAGTTCTTAGGTGTGGTGTTTGATCACAATCTCACATTCATTCCCCACATCAAGGAACTTAAAAATAAAAATACTCAAAACAATGAATATACTTAAGGTTCTCTCCCACCAATCATATGTTTCCGACAAAGAACTCTGGCTTCGCTTGTATACTGCTTTGGTTGGGTCTCGTTTGGACTATGGCAGTGTGGTGTATGGGTCGGCGACTAAGACAGCCTTGCGAATTCTTGACCCAGTTCTACACCTGGGCCTTCGTCTTCCCTCGGGTGCTTTTCGCACTAGCCCTGCTGAGAGTCTTTATGTTGAGTGCAATAAGTGGAGCCTTGAGAACCAACGAACATACATGGACTTGCTTTATGCTTTAAAAATTTCATCGCTGAATAATCATCTTTTTTATCCTTTCTTTAACGATACATCCACATCTCTGCTCTTTGTAAATCGCCCATCCGTTCCTCTGCCCTTTTCACTTAGAGTGAAAGAGCGAGCCTCGGATCTCAGTGCTTCGTTTTTAGATGTGTACAGGTCATTCTTTTCAAACAGTTTACCGCCTTGGCAAGTTCGTCCTGTGTCGTGCGACCTTTCTTTTATGAAACTTGACAAAAATTGGGTACCGCGAGCTGCAATACTGCAGCACTTTCTGTCTCTGCAGCTTAAATACCCACTTGCAGAATTTTACAGGGACGCGTCTAAAACCTCCACCATGGTCTCCTGCACTGCTCATGGTCCGGATTTTAGTGCAGCCAGAACCATGAGCGTCCACACAACAATTTTTTCAGCAGAAGCATATAGAATTTTACTGATTGTACGGCACTACTTGAAAATCATATTCCAAAGTCTATCATTTACACAGATTCCTTGAGTGTTGTTCGGGCACTGTCATCGCGTACACCCTCAAAAAACACATAGTTATTCTTGTATTTAACACTATTATGTCTGTGTATGCGCAGAAGCATCAGCTGCTCCTCTGCTGGGTCCCAGGACACGTTGGGATCGTTGGAAACGAGCTGGCAGACGAGAGGGCAGCTGCTGCTGCAGTCAGTAACACTGTAGACATAACAACCGTACCATATACAGACCTCAAGCCACACATAAGACAACACTTGCATAGAACATGGAAAACACACTGGAGTGAACAGACAGACAACACGGTACACGTTATAAAACCACGCTTGGGACCATACACCACTGACACACGCAGCAGACACACAGAAGTCGCCTTGGGTGGGCTGCGGATAAGGCACACCCATGCAACGCACTCGTATCGGCTGATGGGATTTTCTAGACCCCAGTGCAGCAGGTGCGGAGAGGCCCTATCCGTAGTGCACATACTAATCACATGCAAGGCACTTCACACAACACGACACAAACACTTCAGAGAACTCTACAGACAACATATTCCCCTACATCAATCGTTTTTCCTAGGTGATGATGCCATTGTTTCCGTGAAACGTGTGTTGGAGTATTTGTCCGATGTCAAGTTTTTAAACCCTCATTTCCTATCACGCATCATGAAATCTTGCCCTATACACCAGCGCATGCTCATTGTCGTTTTGTGATTTTACTTTTGTTTTTGCTGATTTTACTTAGTGTTTAAGGTTTCACCCCTATCATCGGCTATTGTTTTGGCGCTCTTTGCCCCAGTTGGCCTTGCGCCATAAACATCCAACCATCATCATCAGTGGGAGAAGCTTAGCAGGTACTCCTTTTTGCTCATAGCACGAAAAAGTATTAGAAAGGAGCCACGTAGAGTCAGTATCTCAGGTACGCATGTAGATGTGTGTCATTCACCCCATAAAAAGTGTTTCAAGGAAGCCACAAGAACTACATTGGAAGAAATCCTGATCCTGAGTAAGTGTTTTGCAGCCCATAACCGGAGAGTTCTTTTTTCAATTTGTTTTCTAAGCGCCACATTTAGGGTCTAACCAGAGTGGCGCTACCTGGAATCCAGCCTGTTCTCTTAGGCAGCAGCGAGAAATTTTAGATGCCCTACGAAGCTTGTATGGGAGTTGTACACACCTGCAATATTGTCACCGCATGCTGCTTGACTCAAACTAATGGTATACGAAAGTCCGATTTTCAGAGCTGTCGCCATTTTGAAACGAAGACCTTTTATTTTATCCACCATACTTATACACCCTATACGACCAAATCGCCGCGAGATGGCACAATCAGATTTCGGTGGCGCGTGT